>JAUMHM010130123.1:0-18932 GCA_032362435.1 Melikaiella ostensackeni
GTTTCAAACTTCGCGCTTTCATAGTAGAGACGCATCAATTCTTCTAACATTGTTGTGTTCCAGTTGATGCGCTCCCACGATATTCCTGTTGAGGTGGTTGGCTGCAAATCGCTTACGCTAGCCAAAGCATCCCCAGCAGGAACACTTGATGTTTCACTGTTTACCGTATGTCGCAGATGTTCTTGCTGGCCAGATTGATGGTCGGTGAGATTTGCCTGACCATCACGCAGCTCACGATCACCTGCGTTCCGCATGCTGTGGCCTCCAGCGGTGGCTTCAGGGGCGCCTCGACGATCCTCGGGCAGCGACCATCGTATCAATTTATTTATTAAACTCTCCATTATTCTGGGTTTTGGTACTCTGCTCGGTCCCCTCCTCTTCGTTCTCCGCCTGTTTGGCATGGGAAGCCCTGTCAGTAGCAATGCTACCACGAACATAGCAGTCGAAGTCATGAGAGGAAAGCTCAAGCCCTATCGCGACGACAGTTGAAAAAAAATTTAATTTTTTTAAAAATTATTGTTATTATTATTATTATCATTATTATAAAATGTGAGTTCTTCAAATACCCATGAACAATTTCGTATTATATTGATGAATTAGAAATTGTTTCACTATGAAGGTTTGAATTTGAAATTTTTCAATAATGAATATTTTATTTTTATATTATTTGACTTTGATCATTTTCAAGACAAAATGTTTCCATTTGACACGCTTTTAATTTCAAAGTGGTTTGATGTAAGCATTGAAAACTATGTATAAAAATATTGTGATTAATTTTTTCTACATGCACCTCATCATACAAGAGAGAGCTACCTATAGATATCACTTAAGAAATAATAAAGACAATCGGATTTTCCTTTGATTTTCCCTGAAAAAAATTTAATTTTTCACTTTTTACACTATTTTGTTAACTTTAAATTTTCCTAAAGTCAGGTAAAAATTTTTATATGCCTAACATTATGGCAAACGTTATTCAAACTCAAACTAAAGCATTTCCATGCAAATGAAACAACTTCATGTTGCTTTAAGAGGGAAGACAATTTTGCGTCAAACTGACTTATACTAATGAGCTGTCACATTGACACATGAAAAAAAGTCGCGAGACAAAAAATCGCGAAAATCGGGCGAAAACAAAAGAGCTTCAATGTGGATAAAGTGAATAAATGGATGAATAAATTTATGAATTAATGATTATTAATGTTTTATAATAAGTGTAAAAATAATGACTTGCGAGATAAGGGAGTACGCTCTTATTTTATAATAATAATTTTCCGTATTTGATGACAAACTTTTGATATAAACCATTTAGGATATTTTGTTAGTCAAAGTAACAATTAGATCTAATTCCCCAGACTTAAAATATAAAAATTATAGTTTCATCATTATTATTCTCTATCATACAATTAATTTAACAAATAATTCCAAGGATGAAATTCTCATTTTATTGACTTTTTCGCGCCCTTAGTTTGTGTATAATGGAAGGTTGTTATATAAATTAATTTTCATAAAACATAAATTAGTTTCATATTTTTTTGTTTATTTATTAATATTATATGTTAAGAACTCATTTTCATGTTGCAAAACATCATAATAAAAATAAAATATTATTTTAAATTTATTTCATATCATTTTTAGAACCAAAAATAAAAGAAATATCGGTTATTTTCGGTTTCGCATCTAACTTCACTCGTTGCAAACAACCGACTTTTGTGTCACCGGATGACGAGAATTCAGAGGAATTTTAAAGAATACGTTCGAGTGAATAATTCTGCATTAATGCAACCCTAGAACGGCTGCGTCTCAACCTGGCAAGAAAGGCAAGATTTTTTCAAGAAACTTTGCAAAAATCGGTGATTCAAGAAATCTCCCTCTTACGAAAACATAGGAGCTTCCATGTGAACAAAATGAATAAATGGATGAATGAAATTATGAATGAATGATTATAAATAATTCATAATAAGTGTAAACATAATGACTTGCGAGATCCAGGAGTACGCCCATATTTTATAATTATATTTTTTTGTATCATAGGACCATAGAGCTACGGAATGCGCCAGCATGCCGCACTCTGCCGCCTCTGCGCCGCAAGGGAGAGTAAACCCCGGAGCAACCATCTTCCGGAGACAGCGAGATGCGAAGCATTCTGAAGGGCAGACCCCAAGATGAAGCCGAGAGGAGACGCCAGATAGGCTAAACTGGCTGACGAGCAGGACGCCGAGGCACGGCGTTAAATGCCTATAATTCATGTTCTTGAAGTCATGCAAAAGCGGATTCTGAGGCATTAGTTGGCAGGAAGAGAAAGTGGTTTTAGTGCATATTGCTGTTTTTCAGGCCGAATCCCATACTTAGTGCGTCAATCCCTTTCCACCTCCTCGGAAAAAAAGTTTGAAATTTCTGCAGTTTGGAACTCCCGCAGTTCACTAACTGCTGCAGTTTGAAAGTCCCACAGTTTATAGCTGCTGCAGTTTAAAACTAACGCAGTTTGATACTGTTGCAATTTGAAACGCTAGAAATCTGAAACTTCAGCATTTTGAAACTACTGCACTTTGAAATTGCTACAGTTTGGAACTCCCGCAGTATAAAAACTGCTGCAGTTTGAAACTCCCGCAGTTTGATACTGCTGCAGTTCGAAACTCCAGCAGTTTGAAGCTGCAGCATTTTGGAACTGCTTCAGTTTCACACTAATGCAGTTTGAAACTCCCGCAGTTTTAAACTCTCGCAGTTTTCAGATGCTGCAGTTTGAGAGTCTCGCAGTTTGAAATTGCTGCAGCTCAAAACTCCAGAATTTTGGAACTGCTTTAGTTTGAAACTCCTGCAGCTTGAAACTCCCGCAGTTCGAAACTCCTATGGTTTGAAACGCCCGTAGATCGAAGCTTTTGTAGTTTGAAACTGCTGCAGCTCAAAACTCCCTTGGTTTGAAACAGTTGTAGTTATAAACTCATGTAGTTTGAAACTGCTGCAGTTAGAAACTTCTTAAGGTTGAATCTCCCGCAATTTAAAACTGCTGAAGTTTCAAACTTACGCAACTCGAAACTGTTTCAGTTTGAAACTCCCGCAGTTCAAAACTGCTGCAGTTCAAACCTCCAGCAGTTTCAAACTCCTGCAGTTTGAAACCCTCTTAATTTGAAATTTCTGCAGTTTGAAACTCCCGTAGTTTACTAACTGCTGCAGTTTGAAACTCTTGCAGTTTGGAACCCTCGCAGTTAAAAACTGCTGCAGTTTGTAACTACAGCAGTTTGAAACAGCTGCAGTTGGAAACTCTTGCAGTTCGAAATTGATGCAGTTTGAAACTCCCGCAGTTTACTAACTGCTGCAGTTTGAAACTCCCACAATTCGAAACTGCTGAAGTTTCAAACTTACGCAATTCTAGACTGTTTCAGTTTGAAACTCACGCAGTTCTAAACTGCTGCAGTTTAAAACTCCAGCAGTTTCAAACTCCTGCAGTTTGAAATCCTCTCAGTCTGAAATTGCTGCAGTTTGAAACTGCCGCAGTTCAAAAACTCCGGGAATTTCAAATTTCAGCAGTTTCAAGCTCCCGCAGTTTAAAGCTGCTGTAGTTTGAAACGCCGCAGTTGAAAACTGCTGCAGTTTAAATCTCCTGTAGTTCGAAACTGCAGCCATTTAAAGCTACTGCTGTTCGAGATTGCTGCAGTTTGAAACTCTCGCAGTTTTTTATGCTACATTTTTAAACTCCCGCAGTTTAAAAACTGCTGCAGTTTGAAACTACCGCAGTTCAAAACTGCTACAGTTTAAAACTCCAGCAGTTTGGAACTCCTGCAGTTTGAAACCCTCGCAGTTTGAAACTCCTGCAGTTTGAAACCCTCGCAGTTCGAAACTGCTGCAGTTTGTAACCACAGCAGTTTGAAACAGCTGCAGTTGGAAACTCCCACAGTTCGAAATTGCTGCAGTTTGAAACTCCCGCAGTTTACTAACTGCTGTAGTTTGAGACTCCCGCAGTTTTAAAACTCCGAGAGTTTCAAATTGCAGCAGCTTCAAGCTCCCGCAGTTTCAAACTGCTGCAGTTTAAAACTCCGCAGTTGAAAACTGCTGCAGTTTAAATCTCCTGTAATTCAAAACTGCTGCAATTTGAAGCTTCTGCTGTTTGAAACTGCTGCAGTTTGTAACTCTCGCAGTTTGAAAATGCTACATTTTAAAACTACTGCAGTTTACTAACTGCTTTAGTTTGGAACTCCCGCAGTTTAAAATTGCTTCAGTTTGAAACTCCTCAGTTTGAAACTCCCGAAGTTTAAAACTGCCACAGTTTGAAACTCTAGTAGTTTAAAACTTCAGCATTTCGAACCTGCTTCAGTTTAAAATCGCTGTAGTTTGAAAGTCCCGTAGCTTGCAAATCTGTAGGGATCGTGGGTCTTACACAAAAACAAATTCAACAGTTATAAACCTGGACCACCCTCATTTCAACCCTACTTATGAACATAAACGTGCACAGTTGTGCAAGTTCTCAGGTGCCCATCTGTGCACGTTCAAATTCAGACGTGCATAGTTGGCCAAGTGCCATCTTTGCACGTGCACAGTTTGCACTAGACAACTGTGCACGTCTAATTTCCAACGTGCACAGATTGGCACGTGTGCAGTTTGATATCTGGCCATCGACGTGCACACTTGTCCGTCCGGCCATCGATGTGCGCAGTTGGGTACATGTAAGGATGCTACGTGCGAAGTTGTCCGGTACACACCAGATGAAGCTGACGTGTTGTACGATCATTTTCGTGCTTGTAAATCGGTTAGTTTTGTCAAATAAAGACACTTTAAGATTTAAGTGTAATTTAGTTTTCACGTCTTGAAGTACATTCAATAATATTTAGTTAGTAATCATTTTAAATGTAAAAATTAAACTCTGAAGCCATAAAATTAATGCAAAAGTTTCGTTAGCGTTGGACATAAGAATTCGTAAATATCTAAAAAGTGATTTACAACTCTGAAACTATAATTGTTAACAAGGAAAAGGCTTCATTTCGTAATTCTGAAATTAATTCTGAACAATACTTGTACATATTAACCAATCAGATCTTAAACTTCCTTTTCAAATATATGACACCATATTTGAGTGAATTTATTTTGATATGGAGTATTTACTATTATACCGTTAAGCCAAATCCCTTTCGGAGTAAGCGTAACTTGTTCGGTTCTAGATTTGTTATACTACCGAGGATCAAGAAATTTATATGGTAAGGGTAAGTAAGGGATATGTAGGACAAGAGATCGATTTTAGATTAATGTAGAAGTCGCGTGTTCAGTTTGACTTATAGAAGTGGGCTGCTTCCTGGTCCTCAACCATTTCTTTTAAACATTTTTCCCGAGCTGATTTTCTATCCCATCCATCAATCACTCCAGGTGAAGAACTTCACAAAGCCATCGTATGCCACGGCTCACACATAAACACAAACTGACTAATTAGCCCATAGGAAAATGCATATATCTTTCTGTCAGCAGTAAATAAACTTCCAAGACACACGAACTCATCAACTTGTTCTATCATCTCTCCGTTAAACGCAATGTTTCATACTATTTTCTCATCCCTTGTTGCAAACACGATAATTTTTGTTTATTCTCGTTATTCTTAAGACCCATACTCTTAACTCTGGTATTCAGCCTGCTTAACATTTTCTGCAAATCATCGACTGTTTCTGCAGTAACAACCTCATCATCTGCAAACGCCAATCCACGCACTTTCACTGTCCTGAGATCAACACCTTTTTCGTCTAACTTTTTCATTCTTCAAGGTTTTGACCATTTATAAATCGAATAGCCAGGGTGACATAACGCAGCCTTGTCTAATGCCCTGCTTAATATCAAACCAATCACTCAATTGTCCTTTTACCCTTACACTCGCTTTACTAACAATCAGTATTTTGGTTAATATTTTGCCCATGGTACTTCGGTAGGTGACAGCTGTGTAATTAGTACAGTCAACATTATCAACTTCTCCCTTGCAAAGTGAAACGATAATCGCCTTTTTCCGATTATTTCGAACATGCTCATTCTCAGCACATATACTAATCAACTCGCTCAGCCACTCAAACGATAATACCACCCACACCTCTTGAACTTCTGGTTTCTGCAATTCTCTATTTCAACTAGCGTCTGCTTCGAATTATTACTAATTCTTCTTCTCCTCCAATCCTCCTTCTTTGTTTCAGGTAAACATAAAATATATAGCTTCCATATGTGCATTGTATTCAGCAATTCTCTTTCTTTATAATCATTTACAACCCTAGCATTCTAAGCACCCGGTCTTCATTCATCGCCTGAAACTTTTCCGAGAATAATCCGTTCGTCAACCAAGTGTCAATCAAACACGAGGCAACGTTATTCTTTATATTGTTCATTATTTGAATTATACACCCAAATATCAACTTAAGGCGGGAAATTTATTCCCTCAAGTGTAAAATCATGTCCAAAATAAGTAGCTAAATAGTGATAAGTTGGTATGTCCAATTTTGACGTCAGTCCCACCAGACTTCGGTCATTCAAAGAGAAGTATGGGAACGCGGCCAGAACCAAATGAGTCATAATTGGTCTGTCTTATATACTGATGAGGGCACTAGTCTCCTGCAGATTGCTCATTAAGATGAAAAATACCTTTCATTTCTAAAAGTTCCATGAATTTCCAAGATTTCTATAAATTTCCGAAAAAGAGTATGAATTTCCAAAAGTCTACTCAAATTTATGAATTTCCTCGACCTTTTTTTAAGAGTAACACTTTTTCAAAATTCAATAAAAATGTTAAGAATATGCACAAACATTTAAAAAGAATCGCGCCGAAACAAACTGGACGAATGTGGAATTCATTTTATTTTGAGTAAAAACAGAACGCGCATCAAACTAGCTCTCATCGCCGTTTCTTTGAAATTGGTTACGAAAAGCCCACATTGGTATTGAAACCCGATACTCATTCTTTTCTTTCAGCTCAAATACTCATCTTCGAATATGGTATGCTGTCATTTTTATTGGTGATATTGCAGTTTGGCGGCCGCTGCGAAAAACGGCCTTTGAAAATTTGAAAAAGGTCAATTTAAATGAGAAAATAAATTAAAAATGAGCGAAACGTGGAGTCATCAACAATTTCAATAAAACAAAATGAGTGACGAAGTGATGGGTACTTTTTCGTGAAAACGGCGTGTTTTTGAGTCGTTGGAAAGGGCAGGGGTTTTGATTTGAATTATTTCTGTGACCAGACACATGGTTGATTCCTTACGTTCAATATTTTCGACGTTTCGCGTTTCCTGAAGCGGACATTCACCAAAATATAAACAAACGTACGTGCTTTGCTCGGCCAGGGTCTGGTTAGGTTCAAAACATACCTTTCTCGCCCCATCTGCCGTCGATCTACTAGATTGAGCTATGATGGATTGGACGAGTTAGGGCTGTCTTGGGCGGAACAACCCAAGTCAACTGAGGTTCCGAAACGCAACGCAATTGTCACTATTTTTCAGCACGCAAAAAGCACGTTTTGCTGCGAAAATTCGCATTACGCGCAGTTTCGTTCAAAGTTTTTTCAAGTCACAACCCTTTCCTTTTCCAATGTCTCGAAAACACGCCGTTTTCACGAAAAAACTCTTCACAAAAGTACCTGTCACTTCGTCACTTATTTTGTTTATAACAATTAAAATTGTTGATAAACCCACGTTCTGCTCATTGCTTATTTATTTTCTCATCGAAATGGACCATTCTTGATAATTTGCAAAATTTTTGAGGCTATTTTTCGCAGCGGCCGCCAAACTGCAATTTTACCTTTTAATTATTCCAAGACATTGGGACTAGGACAAATCTTCATAGCTTTTCTAAATTCACCAATAACACTGTTTTCACATTCACGAGTAACATGTTCCTTAAATTCAATGGAATTGTTAAGTACACGCACAATATAATTTTGAAGAAACGCGCATAGAACTGACCCTCATCCCTGTTTCCTTGAAACTGGTTACGGAAAGCCCACATGGGTGTAGAAACCCGAGAAGCTTTTATTTTAACGAGACTAGCCGGTTCGAAACATTTCACCCATGTTCCGTAAATCTAAAATCCTGTCTCTCTTAATTGCTTCCTCGTTGAAGAAGCTTTGTAGTCGTAACACTTTCAAATATTTTTAAAATGATTTTATTAAATGTTTCTCAGTTGATAAGTGTCCAATACAACGTTTTAAGCAATTATTCGGATGTATGGGTATGTGGATATATGGGTGTATGGATATGTGAGTGTGTATGGATATCGCCCTCTCTTGTAACCATGATTTTTCAACATATTGAATTTGACATTTTTTATGCATGTTATAATATTTTCAAAAAGAGTTTTTTACAGCAAAACTTTTTTTTATTAATTCAATTCAAAGTTGAGGTGAAAATGAAAAATAGTCCTTGATTCAAGGTGAATCGATTGGCCTATAATATGAATACATTTCACTGAAGAGTAAGGAAGTTATCGTCATTTATGATATTTGAAAAATTTGTTTTTTACAGTGAAAATGTTTTCATTAACCTTATTTGAAGTTAATGCAAGAATAGAAAAGACTCCTTGAGTTGGGAGGAATTGATTGACATATTTGTATTTTCGTATTTTTCTGGTGGGCAACCCCTAATACTTTTGAACATTTTCATTATCAATTTTTAATATTTGACATAATTCTCAATGCTTTCTCTATGAGGAAGTAAATATATTTGCTAATTAATTATAATGAAGATGCAAAGTCCTCCTCAAATGAGCACCATACACTCATAAATATAAACAAAGTGGAAACACCCGAAATCGAATTCGCAGCTAGTTTTACTTTTCGTAACCTCATCGGCGCCGACAACGAACAATGTTGCCGGCTGTTTCTCACAAAAAGCGAATTACGTATACAGTCATGCAAATACCTGAAAATATAATTTTCAAGGTCAATACGGATAAAAATCATGTTTATAAAAAGAAAAATAATAAATGCACTGCGCAATGCAAGCGCGGTTGGTCAACCCGCTAAAGCGGGAGATGAGGTTGGGTTGGAATCACTGATATAGGAAGTTTGGCTATTTGCCTGTGTACACTAATTACAACGTGAATATACGGCACGACATTATATATCATATCATATCATCGGCACAAACATTTAAGCTTTTACGATGTTCTACGTATTGGAGCAAACGCAGTAAGTGAATTTATATACTCATTATCTTGACATAAGGTAACACTCACAAATATGTACGTGATACATTTTTCAGAAAATTTAAATACCCCATCCCCCTGTGTGATGCTTTTTCCATTGTACTTAACATGATGAATTATACTTTAAGAGATCTGTCAAACGTATGACGTACTTTTTAAAAGTCCCCAAATCACAAAAGCATATTAATGAAAGTTTCATTATACTTTCTGATATTCGTCCGCTGCGAAAATTCGTATAAAAATATTCACATTATGTTCTAAATTTACTATAACGATTACGATATTTTAAACATTAAAGAAACTTTATCATGTGTCTAAAAAACTTTTAAAAATATATAGTAGCGTGTGAGATTATAAAAAGCTAGAAGGGTTGGAAGAGATTCTAACAATTTCCAAATCATATTCCTTGTATAACAACACTTTTGTCAGATGATTTGTATAGTCGCTTGGTTAATTAATCTCATTTAATATCTATGAATACATACATATTATGAACAATACTTTTCCATCGCTTTTTGTCTCCTAGAGAAACTGTTTCATTCAATACTTCATACTTTAAAAAATGTTTTTGAGTAGGCGAATATGAAAATAACAAATTGAGACACTACCGAGTTTTAACTTTCGATACAAAATTTATTTTCTAATTCTCGGCCTTGAGAAGGGCTGTATTAGCAGGCTCTTATTATTCCAAGAAAATACTGATACAAAAATATTCTCTTTACTTAAATCTTTCAAGCAGAAGTGTCCAATGTCCAAAACTCGATTCCGAGTTACAAGAGAAGGCAAATGTCTCGAACTAAAATATATCACAGAAACTCACAATCACGAAATAAACGAGGTGCATACTATATATGTATATCAATTGTATTTTTTGTCAAGAAATTTTTTTACTGTATTTAAATCATGCATTTTTAATCGAATATTTTATGGAAGTGATTCCGACATTATGCTTGCTTCAGTCAATTTAAATACTGATAAAGTACATTTGCCATCTGGGATCGTATGTTCACTTTCTGAAGAACACTGTACCGATATGGAAGAAGGACAAACTTTCCCGAAATTTTCGCCACCAGACATTTGCCAATTAAATAAATACGAAGTTTGATACGGGGGTTTTAAAAATAAAACTCAAAATGATACTGAACAATCCAAAATTCTATATTCTTCAAATACGCAAGATATAACATTTGTAATTGCACGAAGAAACCCAAAATCCACAATGTAATCTGTTCACGAAACGTCGGCTAGATTCGTAGTTTTGCACACGATTGAAACCCGAAACACCTCTTTTCATCATAATGAATCATCGTGAAAGCATTAAATCTATTATTAATCTGATTATGTTCGAAACTGAACACCCTAAATTATCAAATGTAGGAATCAGGTGAGGAAATCTAATTTCACAAAATGAAAAACCACTTGTTCGAAATATGGACCTCTTCACTCACGTTAACTCTAAATTCGTCTACGTAGGAAGATATATTCGCACGCAAGTAAAAAGATTCTATTATGACGTTCTAGTTCAAAAAAGTCAACTTAAACAAACAACAAGTTTTTAAAAATACATTAATGTCAGCCACTCAAACTCCTGATGAGTTTGCATATAATTTAATGGGAGGGCCAGGATTCACGTCCACAACCGCCGGAGAAGTAGCGCACATAGTTAAATGTATTCCAGTCGAAGTTAAATATTGTCTGACTAAAGAATGTTACATTTATTTACCGGTTTACAAGAGTAATCAAACTCTGTTTCTTATGCCGCGAACACATATTATAACAAATAAAGGTACTCAAACAAGTTGCAACTCCTTCATTCCAACAATGTATTTATTATGAAATGCTTGGTATAAAATGATTTCAAATCCAGTCGAATCTTTAGCACTTACAGTTATAAAACCACTAACTAAACGAAAGTAGCGTGAAACTAATCCTTCTTTACTCGCGACTAGCGGAATTTATTAACAAACGGACTTGGACAAACTTCGAGATCACATTATGTTCCCTGCAGAAAACCCGATGGTTCTAAACAGTTTAGCTCGCGAAATAACGGGTCAATCAACATTAAACCAAGGTATCTCATTGATAAATCTTTAGAGGAAGAAACACTGGAAAAAATCGCACAAAATGCATGGTCAAGAATATGGACAATATTTTCGAGTTTCGGTACAATTAGTGCCGGATTAATTGTCATCACAATTGTTAATAGGGCCATACAACTTATAATTGATACTATAATTCATCGTTACGCCCTATAGACCGTCTTCGGATGGCCATTCCACTCAATAGGATCTGTTCGAGACTCTGTCACTAACTCATCATTACATTTAGGTAAACGGAACACAACACAGAGAAAACCAAAAAGGACAACTTTGAACCCACCGCTCTACAGTTCCTTGTTGAAAAAGGTAACATGGAAGATACAACACAAACAAATATTTACCCACTATTAATGAAACTAAGTAGTACTTCTCATTTCTAAAGCATGAACTGTACAACACCTGTTGAAAAACTCAATTTTATTTTGAGAAAAAAGGGAGAACCAGAAATCCATTATGAATAAAGTATTAAAAAGAACTCCATACATGCACTTTTTTTCGAAATTACAGTTGACTATAAAAGTCGCATATTTGGAAAAATTTGTCAAGATCCCGAAACAAGAAAACAAAACGTAGCTCAAGAAATCCTAGAGATCCTACCACAACTTAAATCCATAATGGAAAATCATTTCTTACCTCAACTAATACCTTTCCCGAACTACAAAAATTTTGCACAAAGAATAAATACCCTAAACGTCAATTTACGATATTTCATATCAAAACCTCTCCCACTATCACCACCCACATTTCGATTTGTAAGTCCAAAAATTACAGAGAGAGTGGTTCAGGAATTACAAGAACAGAATCAATGATGCAAGCAGCAAGTAAGAATTCTCATATCTTAATTGAAAATTCAAAAGATGGAGAGATACAAATTCATTTACTCTTTCCAAAATATGAGTTTTAGTACACAAAAAAAATTCTACATCTGATTACCCAGTACCTAGCACGTCACAAACGAACACAGAAATCTTTGTCCAAAAAAGACAGAGAAATAGTACAGTCAATTCACTTCCGACAAGGAAAAGATATACACCCAAATAACCAATCAGACCCATCCCTATCAAACCCAAAATCTATCGCTCATCCTAAATCCTATAAAAAATGCGTGAAATGCAGACACAGACCTCCAAGCCCGTATGACCATTGCTGCTAAGTTATATTTCTTTTATGGAAATCCTGCATCAGCATGAATCATTTATATGCTAATCTTCCTGAACCATCGATATCAACATCATCATCATCAACAATATCAACTACTCTCACTACAACAAAAAATAATTGTACAGTACCTCTCAATATAGAACCAATGCAAGAACATAGAAATTATATAGAACTTTTATACAATTTCGCACTGGAGTACCGACTCCCTCAATCAGAATCGGTTACGACAGTTTACAGAGTGAAGTTTTCAATGCCACTACACACTGTTCATTGCTCAATTAAATATGAAACCTTAAGAGAATCAGCTTACTCCACGATAATAGCTAACCAAATCACAACGCTAAAATTATTAAAATCAAAAGTTGTTGCTCACGATTTATGTGATGAAGAATATCTCTATCACAATACAATCAATTCTAAAACTCGCGAAATAGGAACTCAAACTGACCCACGTCCTAAATGAATACAATGAGATAATCCTTGCAGATATTGTTGTACTAGAGGCCACACAATAAAGAATTGTCCAGTTCGATAAAAAAAAATACAGAACTACACAGAATTATAAGTCACCGACGGACACTTTATCCTCAACGTTATCATTACCTTCTAATCACTAATACTAATCTCCTTTTGTCTATTTTTCAGTTAAACATCTTTTAACCTTTTTTCATGTGATATTCAACTCCAGCGGTAAAAATGAAGTAAATTTATCTTCTCATTACAGGAATTCAAGAAACAGCATGCTAAGGACAATCTCAAACACCACTCTCAATTTACTCTTTTTCCAATCAGGTTAAAGAGATAAATATATATATATTCAAACTCCTCTCCCACCCAATTCTGGTATTTTTTAAGACCATTTGGAAATATTACTTTCCCATCAGGCAAACGACAAAGAGAAAGAGATGTGAGGTAAGAAAAATAGAATACGGACCATTTATTTCTAAAAGGCCATTTATTATAGCGTGCTACGTTCCAGTTTATAATAAAAGTAGGGATGTGAAAAATACCTTCTGAGACTCGTCAAATGATATTATAGGTACTTGCGATCCTGTCGAAAGAATAATTTTACTTGAAGATATGAATGGCTGGGTTTGTGTGCAACGCGAAGGTACCGACTGGGTTCTGGCTCATTTTGGAGACCCAAAAACGAACGGTAATGGGGATAAATTGATAAGTTTATGTTCAGAAAAAGGCCTGTTCATTACAAACACTTGGTTGAGACATAAAATGATCCACATGTATACCTGGTGCTGAGGCTAAAGCAACAGTATGATTGACTTCGTTGTAGCGGATGAGAGACTAAGAGGGCTTGTTAGGAATACAAGGGTTATGAGAGGTTCTGAATGTGGAACGGATGACTACCTCTGAGTTTCAAGCATGAACCTAGGTCAAGGGTGGAAGAGAAAAAGAATTAATAATAAGTTGAAGCAGGCGCGATTTAGAATAGAGAACTTGTAGAAACCAGGAGTACAAGTGGTTTATCGTTAAAAGCTGCAGAAATATTTTGGCCAATATAAGGAGGACTGGAAGACGGAATCAAGCAATAAAAATGTAAAGGGTGCATGGATAATACTGCGGGATAGCATTTTCAGGAGTGCATCTGAAGTGTGCGGTACTGCGGCTATAGGAAGAAAGGCTGGAGACGCTTGGTGGAATGATGAAATCCGCGTGGCTGTCAAAGAGAAAAAGTAATCATACTCGAAAACATTGAATAGTAAAGGTCTTAGCGATGAAGAAAGGACTAGATTAGAAAATGATTACAGGGGTAAGAAGAGTAAAGCCAAGATACTAGACAAAAGAAAGCAAGGATAAATTCAAAGCGGAAAAAGATAAAAAATGCAAAACGATTTTGAAGAAAATAAGTTATTTTGGGAATGGGTTGAGAAGATTAGGAAAGGAAGAAGTAGCACTGAGGTAGTCGGAATTTAGAATGCTGATGGTGGAATGGTATGGGATTCAGACCAAGTGAAAGACTGTATGAGTGATCCTTTCAAGAAATTGTATGGAGGTCAACCTATGGAGCATAACAACCAAGACACTGAAGAGGATACGTTAGACAATCCATGATGAAGTTCCAAACGATTGGAGACAGAAGATTATCGTCCCAATCTACAAGGGAAATAGTGATGAAGGCGACTATACTAATTATACAGCGATTATCCCGTCAAGTACCGTGGGCAGCAGTACCATTGGATAGGTCATGGAATAACTGAGGAGAGAACTTGAGAAGTCGAATGTGGATTTATGTCAGGAAGATCATGTGCGGATCAGACATTGAGCTTAAGACAGATCATAGAAAAAAGTTCGAGAGTGAACAGAAGAGTTTTCTCTGCATTTGTTGATCTGCAAAAAGCTTCCGATGAGGTGAATAGATCGAAGCTTTGGGAAGTTCTGTAAGAGTGTGGAGTGAATGGTTGTCTTCTCAATGCAATAAAAACAATATACAATGTTAGTCAAGCGAGTGTAAGAGTGAATGGAAAATTGAGCGATTGGTTTCATATAAAACAGGGCGTTATGCAAGGCTGCGTTATGTACTCCTGGATGTTCAATATATACATGGACAAATGTCTAAAAATGGCCTTTGTAGACGAAGAAGGTGTTGATCCAAGGACAGTGAAAGTACGTGGACTGGCGCTCGCAGATGATAAGATTATTACAGCTGAATCAGCAGACGACTTGTAGTGAATGATGAGCAGACTGGATACCAGCACGAAGAATTGCATTGAGTCTTACTCTAGTCTAGCATTAGTCTTAAGATTAACGTGAATGAAACAAAAGTTAACCTGAATAGAAAAAGTTAATGAGTTTGCGTATCTTGGAAGTTTATTTACTGCTGACGGAAAGATTGACGCAGAGATATCTAGACGTATAAAGAGGGTAGAAAGATTATTGGCAGTGTACGAGCTATGACTAGAAGTAAAAATGTAAGGAATAAAGCTAAAATTGCAATATATAATTCTGTGCTTGCCACTACTGTGATGTATGGTAGCGAGACCTGGAGGTATCAAGATGTATGCAAGGAGTTTCGGCGAAATATCATTTCAGTGCATAACTGGTGATGAAATTGTGCTATCTTTTTGCTTCTTGAGTACAAAAAATATTTGTGCAACTGTGAATTGGTATTTGGTCTAATGATGCTTTTTAAATCATTTATAGATCAATATAATTCCGAATTTTAAAGTTAAGCTGCTCAGGGTTCCATACGAGCGGATTGATAACAATAATAATTTTACGCAAAAAATAACAATTTCTAATTTCAATTATTGACTACAGATTTCCGCCGGGTGTTTTGTTGAATTCCTGCCATCTTCCCGTATTTTTCCTGGTGCACAAAATTTACAGGAAATTCCCGGTTCTGCCGTTTTCCCTGGTCGCCAGACACCCTGCTTCCAGCTGGTGATCTACACATGGTAACGAAGAAAGGGGATAAGAGGAGACCTTGCGCTGATTGCATGAAGCTCCATTCAAGGACCATTTCCGACAAGTACCCTATGCCACATCTTCAAGACTTTGCTCATGCTCTCTACGGTAAGACGGTTTTTTTCCACCATCGACCTTGTTAGGGCTTATAATCAGGTACCAGTTGCGAAGGAGTATATTCCAAAAACGACCATCACGCGACCGTCCGGGTTATACAAATTCCCGTTCATGTAATTTTGACTGCGTAACGCAGCCCAGACTTGCCAGCGATTCATGGACAAAGTACTTAGAGGGACCGATTTTCTTTACGTCTACATCGACGATATCTTCACTGCATCATCTTCGGAGGAGGAACATCAAGGAAATCTTCGTCAAGTCTTCGATCAGGTCAAAACCTACGAAATCCTTATAAATCCAGCAGAAGGTGTCTGTAGAGCATCTTCTATGAAGTTCCTTGGGTACGAGGTAACACCACTGAGTATCAGGCCACTCAGAGAAAGTCGAAGCAATTATCAACTATCCTCAGCTTAAAACAGAGAAGGATCTTCGACGTTTGCTGGCAACCATTAATTTCGATCGACTCGCAATTCTCAATGCAGCTGAACAACAAGCTCCACTCAAGATCTTCCTCAAAAAAACATCAAGGGAAAAATTCCAGTTCCATGGACTCTAGAAGCTTTACGGGCTCTAGCAAATGCAAAAAGAACTCAGCAGGAGCTGTTTTTTTAATAGATTTTCCAACGCTTAGAGCTCATTTGGACATTTTAGCAGATGCTTCCGTCTTCTTCATTGTCACGTTTTTAATCATCACGAGGAGATCAAAAAGGCTCTGCAGATGCCTTATGACGGACCGTATGCAGTTAACAATCGATATGACAAAACATTCAAGGTGAACATCAATGAAAATGATATCACTGTGTCGATCGACAGACTGAAACCAGCCTACGTCATCGCAGAAGAGGAACCATAGCAGCAGTTAACACCTAGCGCACTTCACGAGGAACTCACAGGTGACGTCCAAGAGGAAACCTCAAATACGGAAGTAAAAACATCGAGGTTTGGCAGACGAGTCAGATTCCCTGATCGCCTTCAGAGTGGCTGCTCGTAGTGATCTTTTGTATTTTGAAGTGATTTTCAAATTTTTTTTTGAAATTTGAAAGCATTCGCTGTTTAGTGCAAGGTTGTCACACCAAAGAATCCGATGAGTCGTGCAGGTGTCTAATTTTTTCCCTCCTCCTCAACTTGTGTTTATTATATTCTGTATGCACGTATCTTGGTATGCATTTCTTAAACACAGCTCATACTCTATGATTATTCAGTGTGAACTAAAGAATGAAACGAAGAGAAATTATGTAAGAAGAAATTTTATTCTAACCGTAAGCAACATTGCAATTGACAAATCGACAAATATACTTTGTTCTTTATTAATATTTTTCTTATAGTCAATCACTGGAAGGGGGAAGCTGTGTCGTCAAGTCGCACGATACTCAATAGTTACTCAATAGCATTTTCATGTTTCTCTCAGCTTCGTCATAAATGGACATTCCAAATTTCGACTACCCGCCGCTAGAGGCAACAGATATCAGTCCCAAATCTTGTTCTTCTAGCAGGGACATTATGACGCTTCAATCTATGAGTTGTACGTCCTGCCATAGTGAGTACAGTACGAACTGGCCCGCAAACCGTCTCGCATCCCCGCATTGCCCATTTTCATCCATTTTTAATAAAGAAAGCGAATTAATTATTTATATTAATCGTGCTTCCCTCATTTTATTTGCACATTATCAAATCCCCAAATTCGATTCAACTATTTTCAAGTTGGAATATGTATTTCTGGATTCAACCTTTTCCTTGCATTTTTTTCTAACACGGAAGTGTCTGTTTCAAAAAATTTTGAATTTTGTGTGACACTTGCGATTCGAAGATTTTAAATTCGATAAAGTCATACAGGATTATATATATATGTTATGTCGAAGACTTTTTGTAGTCAAAAAATGGATTCTTTACTGATTTCGTCTTACAAATTTGCAGATATTAGAATATTAAGGAGTTTATACTATTGCTAGGATGGAAATAATATGCTCAAATCTGTAAATTTCTATTATGTTATTTGATGGTATCGAGATTGCTCTGGCGACTCTGAGGTACCATATCATCAGAGAGCGGATCAGCATAACTGCAAAGTTAGCTGGCGAGCACAGCTCGGCTCATACATGCTGAGAATCCCGGTTAGGCCAGCGGCAAGCGTGCGCGCGCACGCCGGGCATACACGTTGCTTCACGTCCCCCTCTCTGCCGAACCGACGGTTCACCGCATGTGTGAGCCGAGCTGTGCTCGTCAGCTAACTTCACAGTTGCGCTGATCCGCTCTCTGCATATTATAGAGTAAATCTCCTATTTTCGAATTAAAAATACCATATTCGTCGCGTGATAAATATGCTGCAGCGTACAAAAGTGAATTATACATTCTTTATCACTCGTCCCGTCATTCTCATGATGGCATGGTGAAAGTTCCTCCAAAGATTTTCTCAGTGTGGTAAATTCGCACATGGCCTATTTTTAATTTTACACGGAGTACTATGAATTAAGTTAATTTTCACAGCACATGCATGGAAACCGGTCCCCTTCTCTGCATGTTTTCCGTACACAAAGTGAGACTTTCATCAAGAGTGTTGCAAAGTAAGTGTGACAAAGACTTTGTCACACTTTTGACATAACTTTGTCACACTTTTGACATCTTTTTCTCCTCTCATACGTTTGAGTGAAGGGAGAGTATGACTCAAATGGTACAACTAACGCCATCAGATGGGATAATTGAGAAAAACGATAGTCCGAATGACTGAAACAGTAACCCCAACGCCGTCTGTCGGGATGATTGGTAGCAACTATTATCCCTATTAAAAAAACGTAAAAAAAAGTAAAAAAATGTTTGCGGGCTTACAAGACAAAAAACATTTTGTTTAACTAACAAACGGTTTTAAAAAGACATTACCGTTTGTTAATGAGATTATCAATTGAAATTTCATAATGTTTCTACAATTGTCAGCAACAAAAAGTTATGATACTAGACTGGCGGGCAAACACACCAATATTT
>JAUMHM010130159.1:8405-18924 GCA_032362435.1 Melikaiella ostensackeni
CAATTTTACCGCACTAGTGTGGAAAAATCAACTTTCCGCACGCAAAACGACGCCGACAAGGCTTACTTTTGGTGTACGGCGGACAAACAAGATTTATTTTAGCCCAGAGTCAATAATCAATACACCCACCGAACACATTAGAATCTCAAATCTCTATTTCTCGCATTAACTGATTTACCGAGCTCAATTTGTTACTTATTTTACAATTTGTATTAACACCGTCGCAGCCGACTTGCCGAATTCATGACTTCATTAAGGCACTTTTTTTATTTTGCAGGATTCTTTTTGAATGTTCGGAAAAATTCGAATCATTTTAGAAGATATTAAAAAGTTTTGAAAAATTTAAGAAATAATTTAACATTTGAAAAGATTTCAAAAAAATGTAAAACAAACGGAAGATTTTTTAAATCAGTTTGATGCCTGGCAGCTGAATGTTACAGAAAGAACTATTGAAGAGGCAGGTGTTCCAACAGAGGAACTTCATAGGGGGCCTCACTTTTCAGTTCAATAACAATTCACATTTTTCAGATAATGAATGAAAAAGATAATGAAAAACTCAAATTTGATTTTTTGAACATTGGGTCTGTTTCTTCGTGGATGATCGCATATTCTGATACAAAATTGTATCAAAAAAAAATTTCCAAGCTTATTGTATGAATACTTTTCAGCACTTTTTACACTTTGTATAAAAAATGTCATGCTTACCTGGCTGTTTCATATTGTTTAACTGTTAACAGAGTGTCCTCAATTGTTTTGTTGCATAGTGTGTTTACAGAAGAAACGAAGAAGTTTAAGGCCCCTAAGAGTGTTTCACCATTTTTTGTTAAATTCCTTTGCGTCTCAGAATTATACAAAAATTCCTCTTGTAACTCAGGTGATTTCTGAGCCAATTCGGAAAATGCTTCCCCAAGAGCATGTTGCGTTTGAACTACATGGTAAAAATGAGACGCTAGAGCCCGAGATAATCGCAAAATGTTGCAGTATTTCCGTTGAGTTTCCCTCAATAAGTCTATTTGTGTTTCCAATTCTGAAAATTCAATTACATTTTAAATTTCAACATAAAGTTAAATTCTATTGAAGCTTTCAATAAGCGATTCATACTAATTTATAATTATCAATGTTAGCGTAACTATGGAAATATTTTGAGAGGCACTCACATACTAAACAATCAACGCGTCTAAATGACAAGGTGCTATCTTGGGAGCCCGGATTATAGAAAGGTTCTAGCTCTGTGGTGAAATTCGCAAGCTGGCAAACTGCCTTTCTATCCAGTCTCTTAAAAAAGAACCTTGTCATTTGGACGCCTGGACATTATCTTCATGAATAAATAAGTTCAATTATAATGTGAGCACTTTAGTGTGCGGAGCACACTGGAGAAGTACAAAAACTTCACGTTTAAGGGCGTGATTTCACACAGAAAATCGATCATAAAATTAGCCACTCTTGTGCCGGCACAATAGTATTCTATGTGCCGGGACGCATCCAGATTGATGGGCACGACGTGATGCGACGCGACGCGACGCGATGCGATGGGATGGGACAGCAGATGAGCAGCAGAGTAATGTACGCGCCATTGTTGGCTGAATTCCCCACACGCCGTCCGGCACACGCTTGGGGGCAACGTGCAAGTAGATTTAGGGTTAAAATTATATCTATTTATATATTACTAAACGTTACTATCCAAATTAATATTATAATTGAGACGCTGGATGCAAAAAGGAGATATAGAGTTACTTTGCGAGAGCACCCAGGCCTCTGAACGTCGCTCAAACCCAAGCGGCCAGAGACCCCTTCACTCTCACGAAATAATTACATATCTCCTGTTTGCCACTATACTGCGGTGCAGTACAATGGTCCTGAAAATTACTGAAATAATTGCCAAGTAGCTTTAAAACTCCAAATCTTTAACAGTTTTGCAACTCATAAATCGGTAATAAGGATTGAATTTTTTATCCTTTTGAATACGCGACATTTCCATCAGACGAAATGCAAAACACATTGAACAGATTATCTCAGAAATTATTTTTTGTTCTATTTCACAGATTTTCAGAGTTATTTTGAATTCAGTAGAAGCGGAGTTATTTTCAATTTATTTAAATTCTCCTATTCCATTCGTGAAATAGAAAGAATAGAAGGAATGAAATAAATTGAAATAAATTGAATAAATAATATAAATAATAAATAATAAAATAAATTTCAGTTGAAATCTGAACATCTGAATTTTTATCTATTCCAGCCTTCTTACCAGGGAAGTCTCAAAGTTATAGATTTTTTCATTTTTGTTTTTCAATTAGTTATAAAGTTTTAGAATTTACTTGGAAATGCCTCGGAAACAACAAAGTACTCTACGACTAGGGCTGTAATTATAAGGACTTTTATTTTAGTTTACTTAGGTTATAAAAATATAAAATTTATGTTTTTCAAGGTTATGTTAAATCGAAATTTGAGCGAAGAGAATTGAGTTTGACTTCTAAAGCTAATCTTGACAAATTTATGTAGTATAATCTCATTATACTCTGATTTGTTCAATGTGAAAGAGCAAATAAAAAGCTCTCGAGTGCTGTAAAAAAATAAAAATCGATTTTTCGGGCGATAGGTCCCTTTCTATATTTTATATGAATGACTTGAAGATCTATGCTTCTGGAACACAACATCTCAAGGATGCTCTAAAGATCGATGAGGGGTTTACACGACAAATTGGTATGGACTTTGGATTGGACAAGTGTGCCAAGATTCATCTGAAGCGAGGACGACTAGCGAGCGTTCCCGACGATCCTGAGATCGTGGACAGAAGTGTTATTAGACACCTTGGCGCTGGAGAGACCAACCTATACCTAGGCATGCCAGACAGCGGCGTTCAGGACATAACGTTCCTTTACAAAGCCATGGAGCAGGCGGCCGAGACCCTTGGCCCGGATCTTAACATAAAAAGTGAGGAAAGTGCATTAATCCATCTAGATGCCTCACTTCTAAAAGCCCGGGTGAAGAAATCAGAAGTCAACATCTTCCTCGAACAGTTCCACGACAAGAAAATGCACGGAAACTTTCACAGAAACGTGATCGAAATCTCGGCTCCGGCCGACAGCAATCTCACAGTCAAGGAGAAGTAAAAAGGCGGAGAGGTATCGAGATCTTATAAGGGAGCTGCAGCAAATATTCCAAGAATATTCACTCAAAATGATTTTCCTTGTCATCGGTGCTCTTGAAGGTACGACGCCATCACTAAAATCTCAAAAGCCGAAAAATGTATACCATGTATGAGAATAATTTTGTCTCAATTTGATATTCAGAACTAGTGTAAAGGACGTGACACGTACGTGAGTCTTATTCTTTTTGATTAACGGGTTTTTAAATGCGAAACCTGGTTGGTTGCTCGAACAAGGTTGGCTAACAAGGTTGCCGCCAGTTGTACATCTTTAAAATTCTGAAAGTACTGAGGTACACGCCTAATTTTATTTTTGCATTGTGTAAATATATTCTTAATCGTTTTATTGCTGTTTGGTCGTTACTTTTTTCCTCAAATATTGAATTTTAATATCCGATATTTACCTAACCAGCATTTAGGCAGTCACCTCTTCAGTTGAAGCACATAACACAATGCAGGAGTCGCAATTTTTCATGGCAGGTACTGTACAACAATGAACCAACTAGAAGAATCTGGAGCCCAGGTGTGGGTGAGACCGTACAATCTGAATCAACAGAAAATCTTACACCTCTAAACAACTTGAGTCTATGAAAAAGGAAAAACTCCTGTCAAAAGCTACACAATCCAGTGACGGCGCGTCGAAAACCCTGTTCCAGTAAATAAGAGGACCGACCTTAAACGTAAAAGAGGGTGTCCTGGCAAAAGTGACCCGCCTAAAGTTAGATGGCAAGAAAATAGATGTACCTTTTTTCCATTATATTAACCGTTTATTTTTTGTACTCGACCCCCAAAGCTCATTCCTCTGGCATGTAATAATTGTGTCATCATGTACTAAAGCGAACTAAAAAGGTAATAAATGTTGTTAAACATTGACATTATAAATATTATATAAAATGAATCGATATTTATTGCTCTCATCTGGAAAATAAACAAATAATATAGCATAGATACCTTGCAATACAATGCGAAATTATGTAATCGGGATTGCCTATCATTCCTCCGGACCGACGAAAACTAGTGAATAATATGCATAACAGGTGACGCTGGCTATTCATGCACGTCCAGATAGTAACAATTAGATCTCTTTCACTCAGATGACTGATTGTCAGTTCATCATTTTATGTACTTTCGTTTTTTTTTTTCATCAGAAGTAATATGAATTAAGTGGATGGCGCAACCAAACGCATCATTCCTCTCGTAAGTTTCAATTATAAATTATAATGAAAATAAATCACTGAGTATATTTTCAAGTAAAACTATTGGACACCAACTCGCCACCACGCTTTGAGGCTTGAAATACTTTACATGTTGTATTTTGCGCGAAAAATTGTCACAATTATCATTCTTCTGGTACTCATTCCTCTGGATTTCTTTGTACGTCTGGGATACAGAGGAATATATAAAAATGGGAAATCAGTCTGCCCTCAAAGTTATTGTGCTGTATCAGCTTAAAATAAACACGAATCAGAGGTTTTTGAGTATAATTGAATAATTTTTTTTTGTCAACTTTCTTCTTTGTAAAATGATCATTTCGAGAGAATCACACATACTATATAACAAATATAACAAAAAACGACCAGCCCGAGGAAGATGCCTCTTGACAAGAAAATGAAATCTAAGATGCGTGACTGACCACGATTCAACAACACATTCGCAGGAGGAGCGCTAGTAACAACCAGAGGATCTACAATTATCCAATTAATCCAACATTAAACAATACAGCAGTCAATGAGCCTGCAGAAAATATCCAAAATATATCCATTTATTTACCGTCACGAGAGGATCACCACCTCCAGAGCATCCGCTTCTGGAATGTCAGCGGCTACGGTAATGTTGACAATCTAGACAATAAGCAAATTCAATGTATTACTGGTAACGAGATAAGTTGCGCCATCAAGGAATTTAGTGAGGGAAGAGGCAGCGGAGACCTAATATGATTCATTCAGAAAGATGGTTTTATATCAGCCACAATAATAGACTTTTCAGATTTTTGTCAAGTTAAAACTTCCAAATAATATATTGATAATTGTTCGGAAACTTACAAAAAAAATGCATTTTAATAGTCGCAGGAGACTTTAACGCAAGACTAAAAAACTTAAATCCATTTAATGAGGATACTTTCTACCCAACTTATGTGTTTAGCGAAAGACTGTCTTTCGATAATTTAATTACGAAACGGGGTAGAATGCTTAAAGAAACTATGGAAGTAAACAATTTTATTTTGTGTAATGATTAGCTTAAATGTCTTGGGTTTGGTTCATGATCTCTGTGTAAGCCCCACAATAGAAAAATCGGACAATCTGATGGTCACTTTATGAATTAAATTGGAAAATATCCAGAAAGAAAAAATAATTGCTAAAGTACCTATTCACGTTGAAACCCTTAAGTGGGATGAAACAAAGATGCAAGATTTTTATTCATATTTCTCTTTATTAATAAATCTTTATTCCAATAGTACTAACAGCAACGAGTTATATTACAATTTCGTTATATCGATTCAGCATGCGGCCCAAGAAACACAATACGCAATTAGGAAACAGATAGGGGGACCGATGTTTGCACCCGGAAAAGAATGGTTAAATGCAGAATGAGGGCAGCTAAAAGTTAAAACGAGAAAAGCATATAGGACGTATAGACGTAGCAATAATAACCGATTTCTACTGCATAAATACTTGTACAGCCGCGACAAATATAACTCGACTATAGTTCTAATCAAGAAGGAATACCGCGACAAAATAATAGAAAAATTGTTTAATGCAAGTAATAGCCGAGAATTCTGGCAGACTGGAAAGAAATTCAAATACAGAAAGCCGTATATAAACTCATAGGAGCGTTTTTATGAGAAAGTTTATCCCAGCAGAGCGTTGTCACAAATCTCTTACATAACTGTTTTATACCCGTACCTTGATAAAGATTTTACATTAGAGGAGTTAAGTAGTTGCCTGAAAAGCTTCAAAAATAATAAAGCCCCAGCTGTAGATAAAGTCACTAACGAAATTTCAAAGAACCTACCGTCAACGCGCGCTCTGGGATAAACTCCACCACTCAGACTTGAGTGGAAAAATAATTAGAATCCTCCGACAACTTCACGATAAGGCTAAATTGATTGATAAATGTGGTATGAACAACTCATAGCCCATGCATGTCAAAGAAGGAGTGTTGCAGGGGGAAAGTTTAAGCCTGCTTCTATTCACTTTGTTTTTATATGATATAATTACGTTTTTAGGGAAGATGGTATGGAAGGAATTTCTGTGTAGTCTGCGAAGGAGATCTTGATGCTGCTCTTCGCCAAAAAACACACCGAACTATTTTATATGTCAAGAAACAGGCGCAGATCCTTTAGAACTAAATGTTGCTAAGCGAGCAATGACCTGGTGGTGCAAAGTCCATCAAATGCCAGACGACGGGCTCCCGATAATTTGCTATAACAGCCTTGTTGACCTAGATTAGTAAAATAAAAACAACTTAAAGTTTCACTTTTTATAGATCTATGAACTCCGGATATAACAGTATTTATAGAAGTCTTAGCCTCAGACAGTTAATATTTAAAGTTCAAATTACCATTTAGCAAAACTAGAATCATCAGCCAATTAAAATTGGCATCTCACACTAGAATCAAAATTAGTTATGAGGGAAACACATATATTATCGATACAAACGCTAACTGCACTATTTGCAATCTCAACACTAGATAAACACGTTCGATCATTTCCTTCTGTGCTGTTTAATTCATAAACCTACTAGCTGTTATCTGTGTGCAAATTTTGGGCCCGTTCAGAAAAGGCATTAAAATTTCTTTAGCTAACGAACACACACACATTCATCAGAAGCTATGCAAAAGTTACTATGTATAAAAAATGAAAAACATTTGAATGACGTATATTGCTACGTAGTTAATGCGCTCAAGATTAGGTCTTTTATAATTAACATATTATGAGCGAATAGGTTTTTTATGTGTATCTGTGCGAATTAACCTACAAAACTGTTTTTTTATTGATGTTGTATGTATTTATCAGCATTGACAAATTGTAATAGTATTTTACTTGTTCAAATAAAGTTTACCTTATTTCTTACATAATACCATGCTTTTTAACTGTTTTGAGATCAAGTTGAAAATATTTAATTGTTCAAAATAGATATGGTTGTGCAGAGTCCCCGCATGTAGAGTTTTCAGATGTACAATTTCATTTTGTAGAATAGCTACCACACCCATTTATGTCCGTTAGTTGATGTCATTTTTTACACGTTTGCACTTTAGAACTGCGATTATCAAATAGATTTGCAGAATACAACGAAGATGATTTTGATGATTGTATATTAAGGACTGGTAATAATCTCTCTGCGAGTCGTACAGATTTGGTGTGGGTTATTTAAATTCTCCCGATAGCCTAGAAAATCGTACAAGATAGCAAAGAGGATAAGGCACACGCCGTCAAGTAACTCCATCAGCTAAACTGCCGCGGAACTGGACAGACTTTCTACGAAACTGAAAAAACAAGAAAGAACTTTTAATATCATTGCTAATCATTCTACACGTAATTTTGATGTCTTTCATGTAGTCACAAATGTTGGAAAAGATACTCCCTCTTTGAAAAACTACAATTCATTGATAGTTGAAGCTTCCTGTGACAAAATGGGGCACGGGTCGAAATAAGCGGTACTTGCCGATTCATAATATATCAGAAAAACTACGATCGGAAAAGGCTACTGCTCTCCGTGGATTTCATAATTTTACTGGCTGCAATATTCTATAATTTTTCAACACCAAATGGAAAAGCTCTTGTTGGAATAAGTGGAAAGCGTTCAATGAAGTTGCATGCGCTTCAGTTCGAATCTCTAGTCCTAGAACTTCATTGAATCAGAACTATATGCGATTGTTAGAACGTTTTGTCCTAATACTGTATAGTGCAGATAAGGAACTAGAAAGCATGGGAAAAGCACGTAAGGACCTAGTCTCAACTAAGAGTAACCCAATAAAAAGCCTTCCTCCAACATTGGATGCTTTAAATCTGCATACACTTCGTGCGATGTGCTACGGTGGCCACATTTGGGATCAGGCTAACTGCATTATAAGTGAACTTCCCTCTCCAGTTAACTAGGTTGGATTCATCAGAATGGATCGTAGGCCCCTCAGTGGACAAGAAAACCAGCAACTTGGCTGGTTTGCAGAGATGTTCAAGGGGCGGGTGCGAAAAAGGATGCACAAAAGATGCTGTTGTGCATCCGTAAGTGTTCCTTGCACAATAATGTGCTCCAACTGCAGAGGTAACAACTGGCAAAATGCTGGTTAGGAAAATATCGAATATTAAAAGTGTAATATTTGAAGAAAAAAGTAAGAACAAACCAACAATAAAGAAACAAAAAATTTATTCACACAGTGTAATCATAAAATCAAGAGTGTACCCGAGCACTTCCAGAATATTGGAGACGTACAAATGACACAAACTTTGTTAGCCAAGTTTGTTCGAGCAAAGAACAAAAAAAAACAGTTAAGCCAAAAAAATAAGGCGCACGTACATCATTTTCTCATCATACATGACATACATTGCTTGATCTTCAAAATTTTAGAATTTTATGAAAAACAAGTTGTTGACAAATAATTTTCGAAAATATTTATTTTTCTACAAAATGTTTCAAATAAAGGTATTCAGTTTCATGACATGCATATTTTCTGTTCTACGCATTCTCACGATAAAAACAATATTATCCGAGAAAAAGTAGAGAGATTTTTTTTTAAATAGCCGCAATTTTGAAACGTAAGAAAAATTTTGAGTGGCATCGCTGCTTTAAAACATTCTTAAAGATACCACCTAAATCTATGCAAAAGGCCAACTCAGCAGCAAAAAGTGCTGTTTGGTTCTGTGTACCGTACCCACTAGCAAGAAAGAGTCTTTAAAAGAAATGTGTGAAAATATTGAATCTAATTATATATTGAAAGTTTTATAAAATTATTTTTTATATTTGTTCCTCTGAAAAATATAATTTGAAGCAAAATATTAATAACTGAATAAATTATTTTTTATATTCTTCTTTATTATTCGATTACATGTTTTTTGATATGAATTTAATTTAATTAAATTTTAATCAGTAAGCCCGGTCGGGTCTCGCCGCCAAATAAAAAGGCGAACCAGCCAGGAGTACTCTTATGATGTTTTTCTCCCTCCCAAGGTTTAGGAAGAGCTGTGGTGCCTTCTCTGCCTTCCTCCTTGAACATTCTCGGTTAGGGGGGCGAGGATACGGTATGTTACGGGCAAGCAAGGTTCTTCATAACTTTGATACCGTTCGTTGTGTATGTTGTGTGAAAGATGTTTGGTTGTGTTCGCATAAGAATGCTTCTATCTTGCTTCATTGGTTACGCTTTACGCGAAGCCTTCAATATAGTAACTGTAGTGTTTTCTCTCTCTTCTATTCGTTTGCTTCAAGATGCTTTCACCGCATTCATAGCATAATTATATTTGTAAATTATTTTTTAATTATTGACTCAAATGCAATGTACATAATTTCAATAGTAACTATAAGTAACTGATACTCAATTAAATATTTTTATGATATTTTAATAATATTTCAAATGCATCTAATATTAGCTAATAATTGTTTTTATTCCCAACAAGCGCATTTAGAGCAAGTAACGCCCCCTGGAAAGAACGCATAATGTACACATTTATCCGACGGCGGGTGTTGGGGGTTAGAGAGGGCCTGTTGATGGTCCGCAGGAGAATAAAGAGCTGTTTAATGCCCTCAAAATAGGTCTTTTAAGAGATCAGCTGACAAATGCTGCGCTTCTCGGCTGAAATTGATTCTAATGTTTTTATGCAGATCCGTACACAAACAGATTGTATTTCAACATGGACGCTGAAGTTATATTATATCTTCGGGGGATACGTTTGCGCCGATTCACTAAATGACCACATTACGCGTCTTTCCCAGACGGCATTACTCACTCTAAACATACTTATTGGGAATGAAGTAACGTATGCACCTCGAAATTTACCCGAACCTCTACTCCGAGTATGATGTTTACTGACCTCGCAATCAAATTGCGCGCGCCTGTGGCGCGCGTAATTCAACTGCTCGTCCTGTAAACATCATACTCGGAGTAGAGGTTCGGGTGAAATTCTTGGTGCATAATATACTATTATGAATAATAGAATCAAAATAATAGTATAATGGTAATGATTGAACATCAAGTAATTGAGAACAATTTCTTGAATAGAATATTTTAATTTTGAAGAAATTATATTAATGTTCAACAAAATATGGTAAAAGTTGATGTTTTGGGTTTCAGTCGTGTGCAAATCTACGAATCTTGTCGACGTTTCGTGAACATTGCAGTTCACTTCTTCAGGGCTAACCTGAAACTGAAGCTTCAGGTTA
>JAUMHM010130177.1:0-18922 GCA_032362435.1 Melikaiella ostensackeni
ATAGATAACATAGTTGTTTATGAACGGCACCTAAGTGTATTAGTATACACTTAGGGGCTGTCCATAAATTACGTTACCGATTTGAGGGGGCGGTGAAGGTATTGCGCCAAAAACCAGGGTTACTGTTATGGTGGTTAATGGACAACACCTAAGTGTATAAGTATAGACTTGAGGGCCGTCCATAAACTACGTTACCAATTTGATGGGAGGGAGAGTGTTGCGCCAAAAACTAAAGTTAGTAGCATGGTGGTTAAGGGACAACACCTAAGTGCATAAGTATACACTTAGGGGCCGTCCATAAACTACGCCACCAAATTGAGGGAGGGGGGAAGTGTTTCGCCAAAAGAGAGGGTTAGTAACATGGTGGTTAATGGACAACACCCAGGTGTATTAGTATAAACTTAGGGGCCGTCCATGAACTATGTTACCAATTTGAGGGGGGGAGAGTGTTGCGCTAAAAATTAGGGTTAGTAGCATGGTGGCTAATGGACAACACCTAAGTGTATGAGAATACACTTGGGAGCCGTCCATAAAGTACGTAACCAATTTGAGGGGGAGGGGAAAGTGTTGCGCCAAAAACTAGTGTTAGTAACATGGTGGTTAATGGACAACACCTGCGTGTATTAGAATACACTTGGAGGCCGTCCATGAAGTACGTTACCAATTTGAGGGGGAGGGAAAGGTGTTGCGCCAAAAAATAGGGTCAGTAACATGGTGGTTCATAGACAACACCTAAGTGCATTAGTATATACTAAGGGGCCGTCCATAAACTACGTTACCAATTTGGGGGGGAGGGGGGGAAGTGTTTCTCCAAAAATTAGGGTTAGTAACATTGTGGTTAATGGAAAGCACCCAAGTGTATTAGTATATACTTAGAGGCTGTCCATAAACTACGTTACCAAATTGAGGGGAGAAGGTGTTGCGTTGAAAAACAGGATTAGTAGCATGGTGATTAATAAAAAACACCTGAGTGTATTAGCATTTATTTAGGAGCCGTCTATAAACCACGTGACCAAACTGTGGGGGTGAAGAGTTGAGTTGAAAAATAGGGTGCTTAGCATGGTGATTAATGGACTACACCTGAGTGTATTAGCATACACTTAGGAGCCGTCTATAAACTACATTACCAAATTGGGGGAAGAAGGTGTTGCATTAAAAGCTAGGATTAATAGGATGGTGTTTAATGGGCAACACCTAAGTGTATTAGCATACACTTGGTAGCCGTCTATAAGCTACGTTACCAAATTGAGGGGGAGGGTGCTGTGTTAAAAATTAGGGTTTGTAACATGGTGGATAATGGACAACACCCAAGTGTATTAGCTTAAACTTAGGGACCGTCCATAAACTAAGTTACCAATTTAAGGGGAGGGAGTGTTGCGCCAAAAACTAGAGTTAGTAGTATGGTACCTAATGGACAACACTTAAGTGTATAAGAATACACTTGGGAGCCGTCCATAAAGTACGTTACTAATTTGAGGGGGAGGGGAAGGTGTTGCGCCAAAAAATAGGGTTAGTAACATGGTGGTTAATGGACAACACCTGAGTGTATTAGAATACACTTGGAGGCCGTCCATAAAGTACGTTACCAGTTCAAGGGGGAGGGGAAGGTGTTGCGCCAAAAAATAGGGTTAATAACATGGTGGTTCATGGACAACACCTAAGTGCATTAGTATATACTATGGGGCCGTCCATAAACTACGTTACCAGTTTAAGGGGGAAGGAAAAGTGTTGCTCCAACAATCAGGGTTAGTAACATGGTGGTTAATGTACAACATATAAGTGTATAAGAATACATTTGGGGGCCGTCCAGAAACTATATTACCAATTTGAGCGTGGGGGGGTTGTTGCGCCAAAACCTATTGTTGGTAAAATGGTGGTTCATGGACGGCACACAAGTGTATTTGTGTACACTTATGGGCCGTCCATAAACTACATTATCAATGTAAGGGGGGAGGGGAGCGTTATTCCAAAAACTAAGGTTAGTAAAATATTGGTTAATGGAAAGCACCTTAGTGTATTAGTATATAATCAGGGGCTGTCCATAAACTACGTTTCCAAATTGAGGAAGGAAGGTGTTGCGTTGAAAACAGGGTTAGTAGCATGGTGATTAATAAACAACATCTAAGTGTATTAGCATTTACTTAGGGGCCGTCTACAAACAACGTTACCAAATTGAGGGGGTAAAGAGTTGCGTTAAAAAATAGGGTTTGTAGCATGGTGATTAATGGATAACACCTGAGAGTATGAGGCGTGCCAATTATTTAAAATTCCCCGCGAGAAAAAGTGTCGCCAAATATAAATTTAATTGACGAAGGAGAGCCTATCACCAAAAGGCTTTAACGACATATGTATAAATGGGAGTGGGGTGAGAACTATTGCGCGGTATCGATGAATGAGCCAGTCGGATGATTAGACATTAGATCGTCTTCTGTTGGGTCATCGCAATCAAATCTGCACCACGCTCTACGTACTTCGAGAGATTCGTAAAAGGTATCTATCTATTGTTTTTTAGAAAGTGATAAATTTTCAAAAGTGTAATTCTTTAGATCAACCGTTCTAAAATATTTTGTTCGTCGTTTATTTTATTAATCTAGTGTGGTGCTTTGTTGATGAGCCATTTTCATCGTCCTGAGCAAATAAAATCCGGGAAATAAGCAACTCTAATGATGTTTGGACGCTATCGCCTTAATAACGTCGCTTGGAGGAAAACATTCTTATCCGGGGCATCCAGATGATGCAAGTTTTGGTATTTCATACAGTCGCTTCTACTTTCTTTTGAAGACAAATTCCAAGAGCATTGGATACCACTGAATGTGTACTTGGCCGCTGTCTGATTTAGGGGGCAGTGGTTTGCACCAAAAACTAGGGATGGTAACATGGTGGTTTATGGGTGTCATTTGAGTGTATTAGTATACACTTAGGGGCCGTTCAGAAACTACATGACCAATTTGAGCGGAAGGAGGGGTGGTTGCTATTGTTGGAAAAATAGTGGCTCATGGACGGGACACAAGTGTATTTGTACACACTTAGGGGCCGTCCATAAACTAAATTACCAATTTGAGGAGGGGGAGCGTAGAACCAAAAACTAATGTTAGTAACATAGTGATTAATTAGAAACACTTCAGTGTATTATTAGACACTTAGATGCTGTCCATAAGCTACGTTACCAAATTGAGGGGAAAAGGTGTTGCTTTAAGAACTAGGACTAGTAACATGGTGATCAATAGACAACACCTAAGTGTATTAGTATACACCTAGGAGCCCTCTTTAAACTACGTTACCAATTTGAGGGGGGAGGGGTTTGCACCAAAAACTATGGATTGTGAAATGTTTGAACATATCTTAGGTTCAAAATTCTCAAATCAGGGGAAAGATGGGTAGGGAAGGGGATAAAGAACTATCAACAGCCTACATGTAATATTCAGGCATACTCTCTGAATCTGAATTAGCTAAAAATGACTCAATGAAAAGCAAAACATTTATAATTTGCTGACAGTTCATTCATACTCATTCATTCATGATACCATTGAGGGGGAGGGGAAGAGAAAGGGGCAGCGACAAATTTTCAGTCTAGGGGGGCTTTTTTCCTAGAGACGGCACTATCCCTTGAGGTCTGACTGTTTCCCAGTTCAAGCTTTATCCAAATTGTATCCAGGAATTTCAAATAAATGAAGAAGTTCTTACTTTTTATTAGAGACTTTGCAAAAATCATGAATTTCGACCTCCAAGCGTTTCGTTTATCGAGCGATTTTCAAGCAACGGAAAATTTCCAGTGAAAGAATTGTTGATAAAGGTTCAAAGAAGTTTTTTAAAAAAGTTTCAGTTCAATCGGATTAATGGTTTCAAAATCATGAATATTTTAGTTGCATGCAGGAATCTTGACGCTGCCCTATGCATATGCCTCCTCGGCTACGAACGTATTGCAGCGAACGATATGAAGGTCAAGGCGGATGCCGAAACAAATAATAGCAACCGTTTGTAGCGCTCTTCTAAAATAGACTATGAATAAAGCTAAGAACTAGTGAATGGATCATTTTTTAGAATGGCTGTAGAAGTATTATTTTTGAGATAGTTCTACTTTGGTTAATACCCTATTCATTTGAGAAGAAATCTCAAAATGAATCGAGGTAGAACAAGAAATAGGCACGAAGAGTTATAGATTGAAAATAGGAAGAAATGTTCAAGGAATGAGGTACGATTGGAAACCGTTAATAAAAATTTTAAATAAACTTTTATCATAAATGTAATATTTTAGGACTATTTTTTATTCTTGATTTCTTAAGTATTTTTTTATTGAATTATTTAGAGATAGCCTAGATCAATTTTTCTTTTAGTGAAGAAATTGATAGCATTATTTGTTATTATTTTAGGAATGAGAATACATTACAAAATCTAAAACTAAGAGAGACGGTGTTAAAGATATTATAATCCCAGAGAGATTTTTCAAACCTATTGAATCCTGCTATGGAGACAAATGTTACCAAAAATTTTTAAGTCTTCAACAAGAAAAAGTACATAAAAACTTTTGTAATTTCGGAAAGTATAATGGAAAAAATTTGCTTCTTAGTGGAATGTTGAAGTGCTAGGATCCTATCAAAACGAATGCAGGTGAAAAAGTAAGGCGGTTAATTCATTGATTTTATTTATTTCCTACTGATGAAGAAAATGTTCCAGTTTGCAAGACATTTTTTTTGCTTTTCTGTGTCTAGGCACAAGAAGAGTTGGAAATGTTTGAAAAAAGATTTTAAATAAGCATCCCTTAAAAAAATTGGCAGGTGGATCTCGCGAAAGTCGTATTAAATTAACTGAAGTTTTAGAAAGAATGATTGAAGAGCATTGTGAATCAATCCCACATCGCAACTCACATTAAAAACGAAATTCCATTAAACTAAAATATTTTAGAATCCTTCATTAAATCTCATAGAACTTTACAAATTGTTTGGAGGATTTTATCCAGAAAAACCAGGTGCTGAATTCTGCTTTACACATGTTTAGTATAGTTTTCTTTATTTAATATACATGTACATACTACGAACGAGAGCTATATGTTTCCTATTTTCGAGAGAATTGTAAAAAAGGGTGCAAACACTGTATGCAGTTTGATTCAATACACAATATTGAAAGAATTTGATAAAGATAAATTCAACAGCATAACCTAATCCTTAGATTCATGTCCCGGACAAAAAAAATCACACAGTGTTTTATTTTTTGGTTTTATGGGCAACTTATTTGCAAAGTGGAACAAAATATGTGCTTTCAGTTCGAGGACATTCCTATTGCTAGTGCTGTAACAATTTTGGCTTACATTTGCATAAATTATAAAGATTAAGACGAATTGGAACTGAAACTGAATATGTAGAAATTATTCGCAATGCTCGTTCTTCTTCAATCACAATGGTCGGGAAATGTGAAGATCTTCTGCAGGATATTAAACAAAGTCTCGAAGGCAAAATACGAATGCCGAAAAACTTCCAAATCAGTATGGCATTCGTTTTCAATTATTTGTTGTGATGATGAAGAGGATGTTTATGACAACTAAAAATTTCAAAATCCAACACCTTTTTTCTTTTAGCCTACACTTAAACTACAAAATTTTTCGAAAAGTCCTCCACTTCGGAATGGATTGAAAGCGACCAAACTCAAAGTTGTAATCAATCTCTATAATTATTCAAGAGCTAAATGAAAAGAGTTTTTGGAAAAGTATTTTTTAAAAGTAACAACTCAGAGTCCAGATGCCGAAACAATGAAGGCAGTGACGAAAATGATTGAAAGTAGTTTTTCAATAAAACATTACTTTGATAATTTATTGTTCGGAATGTCTAATAAAAATATTATTTCAATAATAATATCTTAAGTATTATTTTGGTATCCGACTTGACTTTCATATCGTCCGCTGCAAAACGTTCGTAGCCGAGGAGGCACGTGCTTAGGGTAGCGTCAAGATTGCCACTTGCAATTTAAAAACATTCATAATTTTTTGACCATTGATCCAATTGATCTCAAACTCTCCAGAAAACTTCTTTGAACCTTAATCAACAACTTTCTCTATGAAAATTTTACATTGCTCAAAATTCGCTCAATAAACGGAACGCTTGATTGATAAACATCATGATTTTTGCAATGTCTCAAAAAAATTAACAATTTTTTTGTTCATCAAAATATTCACGTTTTTCTCCCTTAAATAGTGTCAGAAGACTTGAACACGTGATTTACTATTAATAAAATCGGAAAATTATGAAAATTAGCTAAGTTAGCTTGAACTAAAATGTAAAAAGATTAAAATTTTTGTTTTCGTAAAATCTACTTCAATTAACACTAATATAGAAAAATAGTCGAGTGTGAGGAAATAAATGAGGTGTTTCTTGTTCTAACATTTGGCATTTAATTAATAAGTAAGCCGTTAAATAATGAAGCTCATCGAAATCGTAGCGGATGGCGCTCAGTAATTTCAGGAAACGTGAGATTCATCTCTATGGGTTTCTCTGCTTGAATGTATATGTATATAGAAGGAAGTACCACAACATGGAGACATAATTACGTAGCACGAAATAGCGTCGCTTGATTGTACTAAGTTCTACCGGTTCTGAGGTATGTATACAAACCTGTGTAACAACAACAAATTCAACGATGCTGATTGAGTCTCCTTTTGCTGAGAAGCTGCCAGATTTGCAATCGTAGTTCGGAACTAGTTACATATTTCAAATATAATATTACGGATATCCTATCCAGGTAATAAAGTTTTCAAGATTGTTTATTTAATTTGATTTGAATTTCAAAGGAACACAATTAGACGTGTGCATTCTGTCGGATCCGATTCGACGGGCCTCAGAAACCATTCGGAAGAGAAACGATCCAATCTTGCCTTTTTTGGATGTCGGATTTTTCGTCATTTGATGCGCGGCCGATCGATTCAAAAAAATCCGATCTCATCTGGCGCGCATCGAATGTCGGTTTTCCGACATTAGATGCCCGGCCAATCGAATCGAAAAAAATCAGCCGGGCGTCGAATGTCGGAAAACCGACATTCCATGCGCCAGATGGGATCGCATTTTTTTAATCGATCAGCCGCGCGTCAAATGTTGAAAAATCCGACATTCGACGAACGGCCGATCGGACTTTTTAACTTCGATTGACGATGCGTCGAATATTGAATATTCTAAGCCGATGCTTGAAACCTTAAAGCTTTAAAAATAAACTTTTTTGATATTTTATTCACACTGGACTACATTTGTGCTTCAATATTATCAAAATTAAACATTAACAATGTTAGCAGCTGCTGATGAGAGTATTGCGATATTTTTAAGCAGCAGTGCATAATTGGGTGATTATATAACTTTTTCACTTTCACTTCCACTTTTTCAAAATCCACGTCGGTTGTCTATTTTCTTGGAAATTTTAGCTGTAACAACAATTGAAACAAAAAACTTGAATTTCGAAAAAGGTTGTTTAGTCGAAAAATTAAATGATAAAAAATGTGAAGCAAAATAAAATACATCTACGATGACACAACGATAAGAGAATTGATAATAAATGAGAGTTGTGATTCGTGTATAAGATTTAAAATTTTTACTTAATGTTATTAAAATTATGGTTATCCTTAACCTGAAGTTTATTAAAAGTATCAGCTAACATAGTACTTTTTCTTCTCAACAAACGTTTTTTCTTTGTCTTTTTTTGAGATTTGTCAGCTGGTCCAGTAGCATATATCACTAGGAAACCCTGAGAAGTTGTTTTAATTAGGTTTTTTATATTAGCATGGATAAGGGTATTCAATTTTTAGTGGAGTCCAATTTTCTTTATTGTATAATCGGATTTTTTCACTATTTTATTTTTTTTTATTTTTATTTTTTATTTTTTTAAATTTTATTTTCACTAATCTATGTACGTCGTTATGGGTGACTGCCAAAATGTTGACTACTTTTAGTCCCAGTCGGGAAACCGACAATCGGTGTGCGCCAGGCGGGATTGGATTTTTTCTAATCGATCGGCCGCGCGTCGAATGTCGAAAAATCCGACACTCGACTCACGGCAAAATCGGTTTGAAGTCGGATCGAATTATTTCGCACACTTCTAGACACAATATGAACACATACGTGAAGTATATTAACATTTTCGAACGGTTATAGAAACTTTAATACAAGGAAATTAGGATTTCGAGTTTCAACATGACCATAAAGTTCTGAAAGTTCAAATGAACGATGACCAAAAAATTTATATAACGTAATTTGTTTGCCAAAAATGTTGGCGGTGACATAAAAATAAGGATTTACGATAGTGAATCGCCGCCAAGCAAAAAAAAAGGCGAATATCTTTTCTCGACTGAAAGTTAGTTATCGTACATGTATTGAATGTCTCAGCCAATTCTTTACCGATTTACATGAAACCTTTTGCAATCAATGAAAAATCGCTAAAGAATAACTTCTGCGCATACACGTTGTTAATTTCTTGAAAATTTGACACGGCAGATTCAGAAAAAATGAAGAATGTATTATTTTGAGCATTTCAGTTGACCTGTAGCCTACATTTTTCAACCGATTTGTCTAAAAATTTCACGACAAATTGACTACATGACACAGAAAAAAAACAAAAGATGAAATTCGCATCGATTCTAGGTGAAAGATTCGCTGCAACAAAAATCAATTTCGTTGGATAAACTTCACATAAAGCGGAGATATTTTTGTGATTTAAGACATGCCTGGATAATCCCCTCAATTTTTATTCGAAAAGTAGCGAAAGTGAAGACGCCAGCGCTATCTACCGTCATTTAAATTCATTATCCTAGAGCAAAATGGCTATTTCCAGTTGTCAGTTGCTTTTTCCTAAGTTGTGTAAAATAAGTTGTAGTGTATTCACAATAGACTAGTCTATTTCAGAGGAGATTTATAAGCAAAAACATTATTTATTTGTGTTTTTTGTTACCAATTCTACGTTCTACCCCTATTTGCTGACTCCAGCGTGTCGTACTTAGATAACGTTAGAATTACTCTTCTAGCCCCGGAGAAAATTTCGCCGAAATTCGATTAATTTTCAATAGTTCGAAAATTTATCTGCAACACATTTTAACTTTTGTCCTTTCCGTGGAAGCTCCAGGGGATTTTTTCAGCAAATTCCGATTCTTTAATTATTTCTAGAGATGTTTCACTATTTATGCCCAAAATTCGATTTTTTAGCATTCTAACCGATCTGCAGCCTACAATATTCAACTGTTTCATCTGAAAATTGTAGGATAAACTAACTAAATAAATATCTAGCGCCCTTTTTCTGGAAGTCTTGATTCATTACTTATTTATAGAGATATTTCACATTTTACGTACAAAATTCGATTTTCTAGAATTTCAATCGAACTGTAGCTTACAATTTTTAACTGATTCGTCTGAAATTTTTAAGATGTATTGAGCAAATGCAGCTATAGAGCCATTTTTCAGGAGATCTGGGCTCATTAATTATTCATAGAAATATTTCAATTTTTGTGCCAAAAACTCGAGTTTTTAAAATTCCAGTCGACCTGTGGCTTACAAAATTGAAACGATTCGTCTATAAATGTAAAAATAAATTGACTAGGAGAAGTTCCAGGTGCTCTTTCTAGAAAATTTTGATTCAATAATTATTTCAAGAGATGTTTCACGTCTTATGTCCAAAATTCGATTTTTCAAAATTAGGCTCAACCTCTGGGCTACAATATTCAACAGATTCGTCTGAAAATTTCAGAATGCATTAACCAAATGAAGCCCCAGCGCCACTTTTCAGGAAATTTTGAATAATTAATTATTTATAGAGATTTTTCACGTCTTATGCCCACAATTAGATTTTTTAGAATTTCAGTCGACATCTAAGCTATATCATTCAACAGATTCGTCCGAAAATTTCAGGATAAATCGACTAAATGAAGCTTTAGTGCCGATCTTCAGGAAATCTTGATTCATTAATTATTTCTAGAGATATTTTAATATTTATGCCCAAAATTTGATTTTATAGAATTTTGGTCGACCTGTAACCTACAATATTCAACCGCTTCATCTAAAAATGTAAAGATAAATTGACCGGATGAAGCTCTAAGCGCATTTTTCAGAAAATTTTCATTCATTAACTATTTCTAGAGATATTTCACTTTTTATGCCCAAAATTTGATTTTTTAGAATTTCAGTCAACATTAAAGCTACAATATTCAACATATTCGATTAAAAATCTCAGAATAAATTGGCTGAATGAAGCTGCTGAACCATTCTTCAGGAAATTTTGATTCATCAATCATTTATAGAGATATTTCACTTTCTGTGCCCGAAATTCGATACTTTCGTATTTCAGACGACCTGTAGCCTTGAATACTCAACCGATTTGTTTAGAAATTTTAGAATAAATTGATTCAATAAAGCTCCGGGGATATTTTTCAGGAAATCTCGAATTATTAATTATTCCTAGAGATATTTCACGTTTTATACCCAAAATTCAATTTTTTAGAATTTCATTCGACCTCTAAGCTACAATATCCAACAGGTTCATCTAAAAATGTAAAAATCAAATGAGCAGATGAAGCTCCAGGCGCATTTATCAGGAAATTTGGATTCATTAATTATTACTAGAGATATTTTACTTTTTATGCCCAAAATTCGATATTTCAGAATCTTAGACGACCTGTGACCTACAATCTTCAACCAATTTGTCTAAAAATGATAAGATAAATTGACTCGATGAAGCTCCAGGCGCATTTTTCAGGAAATATTTATTCATTGATTATTTCTAGAGATATTTCACTTTTTATGTCCAAAATTTGATATTTTAGAATTTCAGTCGACCTGTGACCTACAATATTCAACAGATTCGTCTAAAAATTTGAGGATAAATTGACTAAATGAAGCTTGAGTGAAATTTTCAGGAAATCTTGATTCATTAATTATTTATACAGATATTTAACTTCTTATGCCCAAAATTCGATTTTTTAGAATGTCAGTCAACATTTGAGCAACAATATTCAACATATTCGTCTGAAAATTAAAGGATAAATTGATCTCGATTCATTTATTATTTCTAGAGATATTTCACTTTTTATGCCCAAAATTCGATATTTCAGAATTTCAGTCGACCTGTGGCCTACAATATTCAACCGATTTGTCTGAAGCTGAAGAAATAAATTGACTAGATGAAGCTCCAGGCGCATTTTTTAGGAAATTTTAATTCATTCATTATTTCTAGAGATATTTCACTTTTTATGCCCAAAATTTAATATTTTAGAATTTTAGACGACCTGTGGCCTACAATCTTCAACCGATTTGTCTCAAAATGAGAAGATAAATTGACTAAATGAAGCTCCAGTACTATTTTTCAGGAAATCTTGAGTCATTAATTATTTGTAGAGATATTTTCCTTTTTATGCCCAAAATCCGATTTTAGAGATTTTTAGTCGAACTGTAGCCTACAATATTCAACCAATTCGTCTAAAAATGTAAAGATAAATTGACTATATGAAGCTCCAGGCGCATTTCTAAGGTGATTTTAAGTCATTGATTATTTCTAGAGATATTTCACTTTTTATGCCCAAAATTTGATATTTTAGAATTTCAGTCCACTTGTGGCCTACAATTTTCAACCGATTTGTCTAAAAATGAAGAGATAAATTGACTAGATGAAGCTTCAGGCTCAATTTTCAAGAAATTTTAATTCATTCATCATTTCTAGAGACATTTCACTTTTTATGCCCAATATTTGATATTTTAGAATTTTAGACGACCTGTGGCCTACAATATTCAACAGTTTCGTCAAATCGTTCCTATTTCCAAAAGTACATACTAAAATTTGAAAATTTTTATTCAATTAACTTTACATTTTGAAAATTTTAAGTTCAAGCCATCCGTGATAAGTTAGTGTAAAAGCTTCGCTTGATAAGTAAGGTAAATTTCCCGCTAGATGGCGCCAAAATTTACTTTGTAGTATATGGCCAAGAAGCAGCACTCTTCAGACTAACCTGTACTAAACTTCACTTGAAACTGACGCTCAGTTTGCGTTTGGCATACGTTTGAAGTGAGCGTCTCAATAGTTTCAGAAAAAATTGAGAAAAAAGAGTTCTGTGCAGTAATAAAAAATTTTTATTTGAAAAATCAGACGATTGCGCAGATCGAACCCGAGTTAGATGAAGTTCACAGGAAGTCTGCTTCTCATTCAAATGTAGCCTTACCACAACTAAAGATGTAGTGCGCTCCGAACACCCAATTGACGGCACCGCATCGGATATTGTGGACAAAATTCATCATATGGTTATGAAAGATCGCCACATCAAGGTGCGTGATATATCTAAGGCTATAGGCATCTCCACTGAACGAGTCCATGACATCTTGCACGATAAATTGCTAGTTAAGAAGGTGTGTGTAAGATCAAAAAGCGCAACCTAAAAGACATTTCAGCGCAGTGTTTGGCGAAGTTTGAACGGAATCCGCAGGACTTTTCGCGTCGATTCGTGACGGTGGACGAAACCTGGATTCACCACTATACACCCGAGGCAAAGCAGCAGTCAAAGCAGTGGATACTGCCTGGTGAAAATGCGCCAAAGAAGGCGAAGACTATTTTGTCAGCTGGAAAGGAGATGGTCACAGTATTTTTGGGACTCCTAAGGAGTTTTCCTCGTTGATTAGTTGAAGAAGGGTAAAAATATAACAGGAACGTACTATGCATCATCATTGGACCGTTTGAGAGCCGAGCTACAGAAGGTACGGCCACGATTGTCGCACAAAAAAGTGCTATTTCATCACGACAACGCACCGGCTCACACCTCCGCAATCACAATAGCAAAAATACAAGAACTAGGCTTCGAATTGATCCCTGATCTACTCTATTTTTCGGACTTGGCTCTGTGCGACTCCTTTCTGTTGCCCAACTTGAAGACCTGGCTCGGTGGGAAGAGATTCTCTTCCAATGAAGAAGTAATCGATGCCGTTAATGTGTATTTTTGAGACCTCGAGAAATCTTACTTTTCTAAAGGGATGAAAAAATTGGAATCTCGCTGGACTAAGTGTGTAGCCTTTGAAGGAGACTGCGTTGAGAAATGAAGACAAACTTTTTAACGAAAATTTTAACCTGCTTTTTTACCATACTTATAAGCGAACCTCGTAAAAGTATAATTATTAGTTTGAAATTTAAAATAGCTCAAAGGCTGATGAATTCACTCCATCCAGTGCGAAGGCCCTCATCCGACTACAACCGAGCTGAGCGCTGCTCAACTTCGAAGATCGAGCGAAAAACCTTAAACAACATCATGTGTCCAAGTGGACAAATTCACGAGTTCAAACAGGTTCTATAAGAAATTAAACAATCACAAAATTCAAAGGTTTTCGTTAGTTCTAAAATCCATTCACGAGATTGCTTATTTTTTGCAGGAAAGCTAAAACTCGCTTCCACGTCTTCAGATGATCAGTCAGGTTCTAGTCTTCATCCTTTATTTTCCGCGATCCTCTATAACGTCTTTTCTGCCTGCTTCACTTCGTTGTCTTTCAATTTTCTCATTTTTCTTTTTTGAACACGAGATCCTCTCCATCTCATTAGTAACCTGACGCGTTTTTCAATCCATTACCTTACATAACACCGCCTCTCTTATTTCAAAATTCATTTTACAATTCATATTACGCAATCAATAGATTTTAAGATGAACGTGAATAAAATAAAAATCATCGTGATTGAAAGGAGGCGTGAGGAAACAGTACTATATACAACATTGCCTTAAACGAAGAAAGGATAGAACAAGTTGATGAGTTCGTGTATCTTACAAGTTTATTTACTACTGATGAAAAGATAGATGCAGAGATAACCAGACGTATAAACGAGGGTAGAAAGATTACGCAGGCCGACAAACATTTTTTTAACATTTAACATTTTGACATTCAAACATTTTTTTGTACTAAAGTTTTTTTGTACCCAAAGACTGGACCAGGTGACCCCGAAGGACTTTCATATGGACCAAAACTTCAAGAATTTCTTGAACTTGTACAAGGCTTAGTTTCTTCAACTTTTCAAGATTGCTGAATCCGAATTTGAGCTCAGATTCGCAAAATTCGAGATAGCTGATCCAATATAGCGGAACAGAAATTCATCATGAAATTCAAATATAGCGGAACAGAATTTCATCATGAAATTCTGTTCCGCTATATTGGATCCGCTATCTCGAATTTCGCGAATCTGAGCTCAAATTAATACGGATTATACATCTCAGAACACTTGTAATCGAAGGAAATATAGCTCTGGAAAGAACTGATTAAATACTTAAAAAAAAACTCCCAATGAAATATATCAGACACATTGTAAGCTGTCTGAGTGGTGCCCCCTGTACAACGGCAGCCAGTCATATCGTCGTGTATGACGGCTCTAAGTAGCGTTTAGTAGGAAGTGCGCAAACTCGATGTCTCCCACTCACGCGTTGCGCGATAGTGGGAGCGTGGAGTCACGAGGAGATCGAAGAGGTTCGATGCGTGTCGATGCGCGATCAATCTTCAAGTTAAGGAAGAACGTCCGCAACCGTCTCCGCCAAAAGTTTAGCCCGGGCAGCATTCATTCAACGCGTGGACAACAAAACTTTTTGATCTCGGTAAAGTACAGTCTCACGCACACTTAGGAATTGGTGTATACCAATGCAAACTACTACTGTGCGGCGACAGCTGTTACCACAGCGGCATCGTCGCAACTCAACTGCAGACGCCTCCAGCTTGGGCCTTGGTCTGCTGTTTCTCCACTTCCCGCGAAAGTGAAGCGACGTTGCCGGATTTACTCACCTCAAAATCTTTCATCTTGAAAATCGACGATTTCATATTTTTTTATTTTACAGAAATAGCACTATAATTGGTAGTAAGTTGTAAAAAATTTGTGCCGAAAAGATTCGCGACATGTTCAACTATACATTTCTTAACCTTAGAAAAAAGTTTGGATTTCGTTTGATGCTTTTTTCCTCATAGAATAGCGTTCAGAACACATTTTTGCCGTTTTCCCATAAGAGCCCATGTTAAATTAAAATCATTATATATCAATAAATACGTAGGCTCGCGACTTGAAACTTCGCGAGGATATTTATTATGCCTTTCATTTTCGATTTCTGATGGAAAGGAGGACTTCTTGGATTTCGTTTTATCGCGGACGTACATCCTCAAGCATTCGGGGCGTGATCCAAGAAATACATGGTCTAGCCACGCGCAGGGGAAAAAAATTCATCCAATCAGAAGCAAGCCGCACAGTTTCACCATATTGGTTCAGAGAGGCGGCAAATTTGAGTGAAGTAAAAGCAAAGAATGACATTTTTTTCTAATTTCGAGATACTGAAATAGTTCAGGACTAATAAAACGTGTTGTAAACTCAAAGATGAGTAAAGAAAAATATGGATGAATCATAATTTCAGTTTAAGTATTTCATAATCTCTCCCAGCGCACAAACATTGGTATATATGTATAAAATATGAGTAAGTTACAAAAGCATTGAATGAATAAAATTATTCAAATTACATTACGTCGTTCATACCAGCAATAAAATTATAAATATTTATTTATTTTTATTTAAAATATTTTTTCCCAAATTTTGGAGCAAAATTTGATATACATATATTAATTTATTTTTGATATACATATATTAATTATTTACAATTCTCATTATACTCGCTTGTTCACTGTTTTTCTACGAACTTTTCTATTACGTTATGAATATAATTTATATATAATATAAAATTACATTTTCACAAAAAACCTCTCTTATTCTTAATAAAAGCATAAGTCTTTCGAAAATTATAAAAAATGTTGCTGGCAAAACCCTGTAATATTAAATTATATATAACATTATATAATATATATCTAAATATGAAAGATTGTCGAAATTTAGAAATATTTACATGTATTTTCTAATTAATGTAAAAATGCTGAGCCTTGACATAAAAACAGCTACATGGAGGTCATTATTTCTAACTTTTCAAATTGCATTACATTGTGATTCGACAAGAAACTTTTCTCTTTATGAAATTTCGAAGATGAAAGAAAGCTTAAATTCTTTTTATAAAAGTAGACCTTACGAATCAATGTATCCCCCATATATATTGTTCATTACAAAAATGTAAAAAGTTTTTCTATAATAATCGCAGAGAAAAAGAATCATTTTATATAAACGAAAAACATTTTACTTAAAATATTGGTGCATTACTGAAATAGAGAAGGTTTTTTTCTTTTTATGAACTGTAAAGAAATTTAAAAATCTCTACGTATTCGCAACATAGAGTTTTTCTAACTCCAGGAATCAATTTGTCTCATTAAACTAAAATATAATTCTCAAAGTGAAGCTGGATTCGAAGTTTTTATAAATTGAAACGTTTTTCCAAATTCACTTAAGAAAAACGTGAAGGGAGTGCAATGCGAGAGCGAAGTTAAAAAGTTAATAAATCGCAGAATGGACCGTGGTAAAAATTCCGGAAAGAAAATTTCGGATAGGATTGTGTACGATTTTCTTTCAGATTCTTTCTGGGATCTACATCCGAAGCTTTCCGTTTCTATCACAAACTTTGAGTAATTTCGACCGAAAACTCCAAATTGGTGCAAATAGCTTTTAAATCAATTGAAAATGAAATTAACAGTATTTTTGCTCAAAATGTTATATTGGTTTCTCATCAGAAATTTTTAAAAAGAAACGGATGGAGATTTCGGGAACTTTCGGGAAGGAATGAAAACGATTGGGTAGCTTCGGAAAGAACTTTCTACTAGAGAAGAAATAGAACCATAACAGTAAAAAATTGGTGAACTTTTTCATGCGTCTTTCTTCTTTTCTTCTTTTCCTTCCTTCAGAAAATTTCTGATTTGAATTGCGTAACCTTATGTGCGTCCTGGTACGTACTAGGCATAGCAAAACTTTCATGTCGAGTTTTTCCTTCAGCTTCGCGCTAGTTCTTAAAGGTATAGTCTGAAAAATGAGAGGATCTTTGGAAAATTTTGCTCCATGATAATCCTGAAGTTCTGCCTTTATAATTTCAGCTACTTTTAATAATTTGGGGGATGGATATTTCAAGAAACCATCTGATATGTGACAGATTCAGTCACCATCGGGCTTTTCTGGCAAAGGAGACGTGTATTCGCCGAGAGACTCGCCTTTTGAGAACCTCGATATGAAGTACAGAACATGCGAAATACCCTGCTATGTACTTGGTATAACATTTCTTTTTGGTAGTTCGTTTTCATAATATTGAAAAAAAATTTTTATGAAAAATTCGACAAAATTGATTTCAAAGCATTCCAACCTGTCGTCAGCTCTTTATCTTCGTCGCTATGTGTCGTTTCATATTCGTCCGAGACACTGAGAAGAAGTTTGACTTCTTTTTCACTTTCGTCGAAGAAAAGGGCGTTGGATAACGCTTCCAACCGAGCGTTTTCTGCTTTTTCTCTCAAGAGATCTTCCTTTGTAATTCCTACTGTGCTCCTGTCAACGTCTGAGGCACCAGGTTCACCATCATCATCCTCGTAGAAGTCTGCGGCATCAGCTAGAAGTGTTTCTTTTACTTCTTCATTTCCATCCAAATCGGTCGAGGCAGAGGTGAGGGTCGAAGTGTTGGAAGTACTCTTCTGTGCACCTTGACCTCCTTCCAAATCTGATGCACTGATCAGACTTTTTCCTTCAAAATTTTTTTCATTATTGCACTCATCCGAAAGTGCCTCCATTGCGTATTTTGCTAAAATGAACGATCGTAAACGGTGGAGCACCTCCAAAGCCGTGGGATGATCGTGCCCTCTTCCTACTGCATGAATAAAAAAGAAGAAGTTCTCCAGAACATCTTGGTTTAGCCGATTTGTCAAGAGGTATTCTATGCCAAACGTTTCTTTCAAGTGCTCCTGTAAGCTTACTGAAGGAAGGCTGGTGAGGTGGATTCCTTTTTGAAGCGGAGAGCATTGCAGAACGTCCTCCTACTCTCATGCTGGTGATGTAATTTATCATACTATTTAACATTTCTTTTTGGTTCGTTGAATCCCTCTCAATTCTAAAAGCAGTTGCACTACTACGGTCGTACTTTGCCCTTACATTTAGTAAACCGAACCAATCGTTAAAGAGTTGTAAAACTTTACTGGTTTCTTTACGAATCTCAAAATCTTTGAAATTTTCATTATCAAATTGTAAGTACTGCTGTAAGCAAAAATTTAGTGCCTTTGCATTCTTATTGGAGAAGACTTGCGTGGCTAATTTAACTTTTTCTCGGACGTTACCCTCACAATATAAATGCTCCACTGTTAAGGATAATACGATTTTCAAATCATTCTGATTTACCTGCAATAATTTTTCAAGATATTTCTTGCCAGTTTTTTCATTATTTAATTCGGAATATGTGTCGAGTAAATGATTCCTTGCTAATTTTATCAAGTGGGGGACGTCTGCAAAAACATGTATTTCAATATTTTCGTTGCATGGATGCTGGAAGTACAACTTTTGCTTCTCGCTTGTGCTGACACCCAGTTCATTCCACAATTTCGTGTTGCATACATGCATGTCAGATACCATGCCGACAACTGAATACTTACATTCTCCTAACTGCTGTATAATATCTAATAAGATATCTTTCGTCATGGGCTTGTCAAAATCAGCATAAACGACTTGTTTCCATTTTTTAAACAAGCCTCGATCTATAACTGTATGACAAGCCTTGTGTGTTCCAAGAATTTGCTCCTTCTTCTTATTAATACAAAAAAGAGGCGATAAATGCACCTCATCGAAATTTAGAAGAGCTATCTTGTCTTTTTCACTTAGCTTGACACATTTCTTCTTCATTATCTTCAAAATGTTCTTCAACACACCTGGCAATATATCAAATTTGTCCACCCAGCGTCTTAATGACGAAAGTCCAGCTAGAGGAATTGTGACAATTTTTCTCAGGTATCCATAAGTCTGTGTGCTGAGAGCTTTTAATGAAATTGCGCCTGCAAAATCTTCTGGG
>JAUMHM010130248.1:0-18917 GCA_032362435.1 Melikaiella ostensackeni
GTTTCAAATTGCACTATTTTGTTGAAAATTGATCTTTTGTAGCTGAAAATTCATGTATTTTGTTAGAAATTCATCTCCTTGGCTTCAAATTAAGCAATCTTGTTAAAAATCCGTCTTTTGTGTTTGAAATTTCATCTATTACATTTTTCATTGAGAATTTATTTTTTTAGATAAAAATTTCATTATTTGGTTGAAAATCAACTTTTTTGTTGAAAACTCACTTCTTTGGCTTGAAATTTTTACAATATGGTTGATTATATTCCTCTTTTGACTGAAAATTCGACTATTTCGATGAAAATTCTTTTTTTTTTGAATACCAATGTTTTTGATTGAAAATTGAACTGTTTTTTGGTTGAAATCTCAACTATTACATTTGTCGTTGAGGATTCATCTTTTTCCGTTAAAAATTAATTTTTTCAATTGAAAATTCAACTATCCCATTTTACGTTGAAAATGAATCTTTTTATTTGAAAATTAAAGTATTTTGTTTAATTATTTTGTTGAAAATTTGTCTTTTTTGGTAGGAATATAAAATATTACATTTTTCATAAGGAATTGAACTTCTTTGGATAGAAACTTTATTGTTCAGTTGAAAATCAACTTTTTTGTTGAAAATTCGTCTTTTTGGCTTGAAACTTCAACAAGCTGGTTAATTTTTTTTCCTGACTGCAAATTCTACTATTTTTTCGGAAAATTGTTATTTGGTTAAATGTAACTGTTTCTGATTTTAAAAAATTTTTTGTTAAAATATCAACTATTACATTTTTTGTTAAGAATTCATCTTTTTTCGTTCAAAATTATTTTATTCAATTGAAAAAAAATCATGTATTTTGTTAAAAATTCATCTTTTTTTGGTAAAAAATTATATTCTTGGTTGAAAATTCATCTTTTTGGTTAGAAATTTACCTATTTTGTTGAAAATTCGTCTTTTTTGGTTGAATTCAACGCTTCTTGATTTAAAATGGAAATCTTTTCTGGCTCAAATTTCTCATTGCGAATTCACCTTTTTTGTTGAAAGTGGAACTACTTTGTTAAAAATGTTTTTTTTATTATTGAAGATTTATCATTTTGGATAGAAATTTACCTCTTCCATTGAAAAATTAACTATTCTGTTAACATTTTTTTTGGTTAAAAATTCATTTTTTTAAATGAAAATTTAACCTTCCCATTTTTGGTTTCAAATTTATATTGTTAGTTAAAGATTCAACTATTTGGTCAGATGTTTCTCTTTTTTATTTGAAAAATTCACGTATTTTGTTGAAAATTCGTCTTTTTTGGTTGAATTCAACGCTTCTTGATTCAAAATGGAAATCTTTTCTGGCTCAAATTTCTCATTGAGAATTCACCTTTTTTGTTGAAAGTGGAACTACTTTGTTGAAAATGTTTTTTTTTATTATTGAAGATTCATCATTTTGGATAGAAATTTACTTCTTCCATTGAAAAATGAACTATTCTGTTAACATTTTTTTTGGTTAAGAATTCATTTTTTCAAATGAAAATTTAACCTTTCCACTTTTGGTTTCAAATTTATATTGGTAGTTGAAGATTCAACTATTTGGTTAGATGTTTCTCTTTTTTATTTGAAAAATTCACGTATTTTGTTGAAAATTCATCTTCTTCTGAAACATTTTTTGTTGATTTTAGAATACTGTGAATCTTTTAAAACTAGAAGTTGTAATTACGTAAATCTAAAGAAATATTTTTAGAAAGAAATGATTAATTTTTAACGCTAAAGAGATTTATAGCCCAAAATAGGAAAACTGAAATTTTTCTGCCAGACAGAAATTCAAAATTTTCTAAAACACTCCTTGTTTTAGAAATATTATGTGGGCCATGACTTGTCTACGGCTTCAAATAAAAAGTGTAACAACTATCACTCGAAAGTTATGAATAAAGTTTTGTAAAAATTAAATTTGGATATATATATCTGAAATACAAATATTAACTAAAAAAGTAACGATAGTTACTTTTTTCGGGAAACGCAAAACTTCCCTGACTACGAATATTCAGTATACTTTCTCGAAATCCGGTGCAACAGTTTTTTAAACGATTTTTTTTGAACATATACATTAATTTTGAGAAAAAAAATCTCTGAAATTATACTCGGAAATTTCATGGAAAATCAAAACTTTTATGTTCTTACAAATTTTTCATCCAACGACCCGTTTTCATGTGTGAGCATTATAAACAATTGAATTTGCACTGAAATTGACATATTTGCAGCTGCATATCTCGGCAACTATTGGACCGAAAAATTTCGAAAAAAACCTAAATCGTTTTTCAGGACACTTACTCCACGAGGAAAAAAGAAATTTCCCGACAGTCAGAACTTTTGTTAATATATAAGTGTTAAAGATAGTCCTTTTTAACAATTACGTGTGCAATTTTTTGAACTTCTTAATAAAAAAGTTCATGTACAAGGTCGATGCTATCACTTTTGTTGAAAGACTTAGGGAAATTACTCTGATTACAAATACTTCTGTTACTTTGAAAAAATCTCAATTGCTTTTTGTCAATAACAATTTTTATAAATAAATAAGTATATTTGATACAACTTTCGTTTTTGAACGTGTTCCTGAAATTATATGAAAAAAACTTTGTCTTTTATAGATTTTCTTTCGATTCAAATCATTTGTTAACAATAGCCTTATAAACAATTAATTGCAAAATAATCTTTGGTCTGTGCCAGCTGCAATTTTACAATTAAGGTTTTCGATTTTTTTAGTTATCTATCTAGTAGCTTGTTAATAATTTTTCTCTCTGTCACCACTCTGAGAACATTGTTCTTTTGTTAATAACAGTTGTTATCAACAAAATCGTAGATTTAACGAATCTGCTCCTTTTAATCGCGTTGCTTGAATCATTTTAATAATAACAATTGTTATTAACAAAAGAACGATATTTGCAGAGATGCAACAGAGATGAAGATAATTAAAAAGCTACTGGATAGATAACTAAAAAAAATCGAAAACCTTAACTGTAAAATTGCAGCTGGCACAGACCGAAAATTATATTGCAATTAATTAATAATAAGGCCATAGTTAACAAATGATTTGAATTAAAAGCAAACCTATAAGTGCTAAAGTTTTTTCTTTTTATCTAATTTCAGAAACACGTTTTGAAACGAAAATTATATAAGATATACGTATTTGTTTATACAAATTGTTATTAATAAGAAATTGAGATTTTTGTAAAGTTACAAAAGCATTTGTAATCAGGGTCATTTTCTCAAAATTTTTCACAAGACTTATAGCATCGACCTTGTACATGAAGTCTTTTATTAGGAAGTTCGAAAAATTGCACACGTAATTGTTAAGAAGGACCATTTTTAACACTCATATATTAATTAAAGTTTCAACTCTGTCAAAAGATTTCTTCTTTCCTTGTGGGCAAGTGTCCAGAAAAACGATTTACGTTTTTTCGAAATTTTTCGGTCCAATCGTTGACGATATAACAAATTACCTTCATTGATAGCGTTTAGATTAAAAATTGCAAACTCAAAATTTCGTCGTTTTTTCTTTAAAGTTGAGCATTTTGCCTCTGAGTAAATAATTGCACCTTTGAAAGCAAATTTTAAAAAGATGTTTATTGCGCATAGTCACTAGTGTTACCGAGTGGTACATCAAAATTCGAAATTAATTGAAAAAAATTCAGAGTGGACTTAAAAATCTTGAAAATAAGTGAAAATTATTATTCTTCGGGCTCTATTTGGCTGTGTATCCACATTTTCAATTTTATTTTTATTTTATTAGTAATCCTTAAATCAGAGTTACCGAATTCCATAATACGAAAAACATACGATGCACATTCTTCAAAATTTTGTTAATCTCACGAACAATTAACAATCTTATGCTCACATAAACACTTAAACATTAATAAATTTAGTTACTTTTTAAAAAAAATTTTTTTAAGTAATTTTTTTTCGAGTTCTATCCTAAAATATGTGTGCTATACAGTGGAAACAAAACTCCAAGGACAGACTTTTAAGCATAATTAAGCACCTTTAGAACTGAAATGCTTACCACTATTCATAATTTTTAGATTCATCAACTAAAAACGAATAATTCCTGTAATCATGAATAATTCATTCACAAAATTCTTTTGTCATTAATTTCTCAATTATTGTGTGCAAATTTTTATTTGGGGACATGTTACCGAGTGCAAATTTTAGCTAGATATTTTAATTTCCCATTTCCAAACGAAAGGCAATAAAATTTTCAAAAATTTGTTCAAAACTACTTGGATGTAAGTACTTTATCCTAGTGTTGTTTTGAAAAATCTCTAAGTAATGAAAATGGATGAAACGGCCAGGACTTAAACTTCACAACTTTTTGGCAACGACCCATATTTAACTTTATTGCGTGTTGACAAAAATGCTTGAGGTAGCTTTTAAATCTATGGAATCTGCCTTCAAGTTATTTAGAAATTCTCACTTTCATGAAAGATTACTCAAAATAAATTAAAAACTTATCTTTGAATTGAAACGAAAAATACGAAAAAGAATATTTTGAGATGGAAATCTGTTAACTGAGTATCCGGATGCTATAAGAGCACATGAAAATTTTAATTTTCAAAGGATAATTCTAAATGTGAAATTTTATTGCGACAAATCCCGAGAAAGAGATGGAGACTGTCAAACACACTTGACTTCAGTCATATTTTACTGACACAACACTGAAAATAAATTTAAAAAACGCTCTGTATAGCACCCTTCAACAAACTGAACTTTGCAATTATGAAGCGAATTTCGCAATTCAATGCGAAACAAAGGTGAAAAATACTTCCAACTTTTTTGAGAACTACGCGACGGAAAATGATAGATAAAGAATCAAGAGAAACTGATCTAGCAGCGCGTTCATAAGGCGGTGGTGGTCACTTTTTGTACTAAAATGATAAAATTGCAGATTACCGAGGAAATCGCGGTCGATAATTTATCTTTGTTCTCAAAACTAACTACCGCAATATAAAAATAAAAAATAAATATTTTCGTCACGAACATGCATCCTAAAATTATTTTTTGTAGAAATACAAAAATGAAATACTATTCATGAACTTGTTTACTAAGTTCACAACTTATTTATAAATGCATGAATTTACTAAGCCTAGACAATGATTTATGGCTAACTTCACAAGACACTTTCCTTTATAAATAAATAAATTGACCAACCTCATGGAACTATCTATTTATAATTACATAAGTCATTGTTCTTCATGAATAAATAGATAAATAAATAAATTTACTAACTTTGCAAAATTATTTATTTCTAAATTTACAAGTCCATTTCTTATAAAGAAATAAATGTCCTAAGTTGTTAAATTATTTATTACGAACTTCACAATGCACTTCCCTTTATAAATAAATTAATCTACTAACCTTGTAAAATTATTTATTTATAAATTCACAAGTCTATTTCTTATAAACAAAAAGTCTTTGTTCTTTATGAATAAATAAATGAATGAATTCACAAGCTTTGCGAAATTATTTATTTATAGATTCAAAAGCCAATTTCCTTCATAAATTTATTAATTTACCAACCTTGTGAAATTATTGACTTATAAATTCACGAGTCTCTGTCCCTTATGAATAAATGAATGAATGAATGTACCAACTTTGCAAATTTATTTATTTCCAGATTCACAAGCCTATTTCCTTTATTAATGAACTAATTTACCAACCCTGTGAAATTATTTATTTATAAATTCGTAAGTCTCTCTTCTTTATGGATAAATAAATAAATTTACCGAATTCGCGAAATTATTTATTTATGAAAACAAGAGTCTTCGTCCTCTATGAATAAATAAATGAAGGAATTCACCAACTATGCGAAATTATTATTTAATTTCAAATTCACGAGTCTCTGTCTTTTATGAATAAATAAATAAATGAATTTACCATCCTTGCAAAATTACTTATTTCTAAATTCACAAGCCTATTTCCTTTATAAATAAATAAATTCACTAACCTTGTGGAATTATTTTCTCATAAATATACAAGTCTCCGTCCTTTATGAATAAACGAATAAATAGATTTATCAATAGATTTGATGCTTTCACGATGATTCATTATGATGAAAGGAGGTGTTTCGGGTTTCAATCGTGTGCAAAATTCGTAGATTTATCAACTTGGCGAAATTATTTATTTCCAAATTCACAAGTCTCTTTCTTATAAATAAATGAAAAAATTCTTTCAGATTCAAATTATTTATTTATAAATTCACAAGTCTCTGTCCTTTATGAATAAATGAATAAACAAATTTACCAACTTTCCAAAATTATTCAGTTCCAATGTCACAAGTCTCTTTCTTGTAAATAAATAAGAAAATTCTCCCAGTTTTCGAAATTATTTATTTATGAATTCACAAGTCTCTGTCCCTTATGAATAAATGAATAAATAGATTTATCAACTTTGCGAAATTATTGATTTCCAAATTCACAAGTCTCTGTCCTTTATGAATAAATGTATAAATCAATTCACCAACTTTCCAAAATTATTTATTTCCAATGTCACAAGTCTCTTTCTTGTAAATAAATGAGAAAAATCTCCCAGTTTTCGAAATTATTTATTTATGAATTCACAAGTCTCTGTCCTTTATGAATAAATGAATAAATAGATTGATCAACTTTGCGAAATTATTCATTTCCAAATTCACAAGTCTCTTTCTTGTAAATAAATAAAAAAATTCTCTTAGTTTTCAAATGATTTATATATAAATTCACAAGTCTCTTTCTTGTAAATAAATAAAAAAATTCTCGTAGTTTTCAAATTATTTATTCATAAATTCACAAGTATCTGTCCTTTATGGATAAATGAATAAATAGATTTATCAACTTTGCGAAATTATTGATTTCCAAATTCACAAGTCTCTGTCCTTTATGAACAAATGAATAAATAAATTTACCAACTTTCCAAAATTATTTATTTCCAATATCACAAGTCTCTTTCTTGTAAATAAATAAGAAAAATCTCCCAGTTTTCGAAATTATTTATTAATGAATTCACAAGTCTCTGTTCTTTCTGAATAAATGAATAAATAGATTTATAAACTTTGCGAAATTATTTATTTCCAAATTCACAAGTCTCTTTCTTGTAAATAAATAAAAAAATTCTCTTAGTTTTCGAATTATTTATTTATAAATTCAAAAGTCTCTTTCTTGTAAATAAATAAAAAAATTCTCTCAGTTTTCAAATTATTTATTCATAAATTCACAAGCCTCTGTCCTTCATGAATAAATAAATAAATAAGTATACCAACTTACCAAAATTATTTATTTCCAAATTCACAAGCCTATTTCCTTTTTAAATGAATAAATGGAATTGTGAATTTGAAAATACATAATTTCGCAAAGTTGGTAAATTCATTTATTCATAAAGGAAATGGGCTTGTGAATCTATGAATAAATAATTTGAAAACTCAGAGAATTTTGTTATTTATTTACGAGAAAGAAACATGTGAATTTGGGAATAAATAATTTCGCAAAGTTGGTTAATTCATTTATTTATTTGTTCATAAAGAACAACGACTTTTTCATTTATAAATAAATAATTTCACAAGATTGGCAAATTTATTTATTTATAAAGAAAAGTGACTTGTGAAGTGAGCGATGAATAATTGTCTAAACTTAGTACATTTATGCATTCATAAATGATTTGTAAACTTAGTAAATAACTTTATAAATAGCATTTCACCTTTGTATTTCTGCAAAAAAATAATTTCAGGATGCATGTTTATAACGAAAATTGTTAGTTCAAATGTATATATTCCCATCATAAGTTTTGAGGAAAAGGATAAATTACCGACTGCGATTCTCTGGGTAATCTGCGATTTTATCATTGTAGTACAAAAAGTGGCCGCTAACGCCTTATGAACACGCTGCTAGACCGGTTTCTCTTGCTTCTTCATCTAATATCTTCCGTCGCGTAGCTCTTACAGGATTTGGAAGTGTTTTTCACTTTTGTTTCGCATTGAATTGCGGAATTTGCTAATATAATAATTCAACGTTTCAGAAAATGAATCTTTTCCATTAAAATATTCATTTTCTCATGAAAAAACGATGTATTCTACGTTATATAGATTCGAGGATTTCATCAGACCCTGAATACTTGGTAAGTTTTGTCTGTTCATCCTACAATCTACTTCCGAAAATAAAGATGGGGTCAGGGCCATGTTCATAATTCGAGGCAAACAAAAAAATTTCTAAGTTCTCTTTATCCAACGTCCTTGAGCCGAATGTACGTGTTAACGTTAGGTGTAGATTTGAGTATCCTATATTTAAATCTAAACAAACCAAAAGAATATATTAAAAATTAAATAAAATTCATGAGTGTTTTGTTAACTTATTTTCGCTACATTGTTGTTCACTAAGAAATGTCATTAATACCGCATTTCTGTCGCGAGCAGCTTTTGCTTGCTCAAAATCCCCTCGATAAACGAAACGCTCGAAGTTACAAAACTCCGATTCACGCCGAGAATCAGAAAAAAATTAATAAAATTTTTTCAAAAAAACCTTTTTGAATTCCTGTTACTCTATCAATCGAAGGACACCCTAAAGCGCATTCTTTGAAAATTTTATTCAAAAATTCCAAAAGCTGACAAACAGAGCACGAGTTGAAGTGGAAAACGGATTAGAATCGATTTTTTCAAAAAAGTCAGTCTTTTGGCTTTATTTTGAAAACTAAAAAAGCTACAACTCTTTGTCTAGAGCAAAAAAGATACGCAATAAAATTTCACATCCAGATGTATCCTCTGATAATTGAAATTCCAAAATTTGTTTTAAATCCTTCAGGGGACTTCGTGCTCCCACGAGAAAATTTTATGTGCCCTTATAGCATCCGAACACTCAATTTATGGTGAGAGTATAACATAAGCTAAAAGTAAAAATATTCAAAGCTGAATAGAGCGAAATCTGAAACGCGAAAGAAAATAGGACACGCGTCTTTCGTATATAAATGGAACGTGAAAAAGAGCTTTTTTATCTTCCTGCTTTCCCACGCAGAAAAAAGCCAGGAATTTTCTTTGAATTTTTACTACGGTCTTAAAAAAAGGATATAATAGAAAGGATGACCGTAATTACACCAGAGCATGGCGCGAGTCTATAATTAAAAAGGTCGTTGGTCACATGGTGGTATTGTGACAAATTCGAGAGACCACATCGACGACAATTAAATCTTCTGCTTGATGTTAGATGATCTTTGTGCGTCTCTCTGGTAACTGTAAGCCTATAGGAATTCGAAACTAAATGCACTCTTTTCTCTTCACGCTCTTGACTAATTATGGCGTAGAGAGTGTAATCTTCGGTTACGGGTAACTACCAATAATTACGTCGTTCACCACTCATTGGTGTGTGCTTTTACTTGGTACCTTTGTTCTCTGACCTTCCTTTATGTTTTGTAAAAGCTTCTTCTTATCTCCCACATTTATTTTTAGAATTCTTTTATGGAAGTAGGTTTATTGTCCTATTTTCATCTTCGCCAGCACTTTGATTCACAGCTTCAAATGGTGATTTATCAAATCTATTGTAGTTCAACATTTTGTTCAAGTTTGAGAAGGAAATCTCAAAACTCAAAACCCCTCTTAAAACCTCTTTTAGAACCTCTCTTGCGCAGGAGTCGAGTTGAGTCCCGCGGTCAAAATCGGTTCAGGGGTGGTATTCTCGAGTATCGTTCAACTTTTTTAAAATACTAAATTGGATGACTTTAGAATGGTTGGCGTAAATCGGTATCCTCGAGTTGTTATTGATTGCTGGCATGCTTTAATTTTGAAACACTTTGCAAAGAGTGGGTCTATACCACTCTAAACGAAAAATAGGACACTAGAGAGGCGAGAAAGTGACACATTTTTATAAAATTAACCTCAAAACGAAATACGTCACACGTATAATAAGACAAGTGGCGAGCAGCCCCCAGCAACTGTGAGTTGAAAATGTACCATGTGCTGGCCGTGACCGCCAGAGCGGCGCCACCTATGCCGTGATGCTACTCCCGACAGAATGCATGACAAAATGTAAATATTAATACATTTTTGTTCAATAAATAGTTTCTAATTTTTTTTCAGGAAAAAAGACTTCGTTAAAAATAAAGATTGGAGATACAAACAGTTAGCTAGCAGTTTCCAAACTGAAAAGAAAAGCAATTTTAGTATGCTATTATAGTAAAAGTATTTATTGAATGGGTGTTATAATTCATTAATGAAGATACCAAATACCAAATGTCTCCTTTTAAAAAGGAACCGTAGATGTATACTTTTGTAGTTGGCAAACCCAGTTACATCCTGCAATGAAAGGCTGCTGTGAGAATTCATCATATTATTTTGATGTAATTAATAATGATAAATATTTTATTTATTTGAGAAGAGAAGACTTGGAAGAGACAGAGATAGTGATGAAGAAATTTCTTTTGTAAGTAAGTAACGAATTCGTGACTAGTTGAATTTTTTTCAGCAAGAGTAACTATAAAAACCGTTACTTTTTTAGTTACATTCGAAACGTAGTTCACAAGTCTTTTTTTTACGAAAATCAATCAATTTTATTGAAATTCTAACTATTTTTTCATTTTCAGTATTGAAATTGTGGCGGCAGATAGCCATAGAAATTTATAGCCCAATACAGGAAAATTAAAATTTTTCTCTCACTCTGGGATTCAAAATTTTCTGAAATCTATAGAAACACTTAAAAAGAAATAAAAAAATTATTTCAGAGTTGAATATTCATTTTTCTTTGGTTGAGAAAGAATTTTTTAACCGGAAACTTAACTATTCCAGTTATTTTACTTATTACTTTAGTTGAAAATTCATCTTTTTTGGTTAGAAATTTTATTACTTGGTTGAAAATTTAATTGCTTTGTTCGAAATTGAACGATTTTGAAAGAAAAACATTTCATTCAGTGAAAAATTCAACTGCTCTGTTGAAAATTAGTTTTTTGGTTGAATTAAACTGTTTCTGATTTAAAATTACTTTCTTTTTTGTTCGAAACATATGACCTATTACACTGTTAGTTGAGGATTCATATTTTTTCGTTGAAATTCAATTTTTTTCAATTGAAAATTTAACTATAACATTTTTGGTTGAAAATTGATCTTTGTTAGTTGAAAAATAATATATTTTATCTAAAATTCGTCTTTTTTTGGTAAAAAATTAATCTTCTTGGTTGAAACTTCATCTCTTTGGTTTCAAGTTGCACTATTTTGTTGAAAATTAATCTTTTGTAGCTGAAGATTCATGTATTTTGTTAAAAATTCATCTCTTTGGTTTCAAATTAAACAATCTTGCTCAAATTTCGTCTTTCTGGTTGAAATTTCATCTATAACATTTTTCATTGAGAATTCACCTTTTCAGATAAAAATTTTATTTGTTGGTTGAAAATCAACTTTTTGTTGAAAACTCGCCTTTCTGGCTTGAAATTTTAACAATCTGGTTGATTTTTCTTCTCTCTTGACTGAAAATTTAACTATTTAGATGATAATTATATTTTTGGTTGAATATAACTGTTTTTTATTTTAAATTGAACTGTTGTTTGGTTGAAATATCAACCATTACATTTTTCGTTGAGGATTCATCTTTTTCTGTTAAAAAATAATTTTTTTAAATAAAAATTTAATTATCCTATTTTTGGTTGAAAATTGATTTTTTAAAGTTGGAAATTCATGTAATTTTTTTTTAAATTCCTATTTTTTGGTTGAGTTCAACTGTATTTGATTCAAAATGAAAATCTTTTTTGGTTGAAATTTAAACTATTACCTTTTTCATTGAGAATTCATTATTTTTGGTTGAAAGTTGAACTACTTTGTTAAAAATGATTTTTTTTGGGTTGAAGATTCATCGTTTTAATTGAAAATTCTTTTTTTCGTTGAAAAATTAACTACTTTGTTAACTTTTTTTTCGTTAAACATTCTTTTTTTTAAATAAAAATTTAACCATTCCATTTTTGGTTAAAAATTTATATTGTTTAGTTTAAGATTTGCACATTTGGTTGGATATTTCTCTTTTTTATTTGAAAATCTATGTACTTTGTTGAAGATATGTCTGTTTTGGTTTAAAATTTATTCTTTTTAGTTGAAAATTGATGTATTTTGTTGAAAATTTAACGTCTACTAATATTTTTTCTGTTGGTCTCAGAATTTTGTAAGTCTTCTAGAAGTGAAAGTCGTAACTAGGTAAATCTGAAGAAACACTTTTAGAAGGAAATAATTAATTTTCAGCACCAAACAGATTTATAGCTCAAAGTAGGAAAGCTGAAATTTTTCTGCCACACTGATATTCAAAGTCATTTTTGCCTATTCCCTTTTAACAATAGTTTTATACAAAAAACTTGAATATGCTAGACAAATTTCAATTATTACATAATTAATCTAAGAATACTCTTTCATTGACATTTCATTTAGAATTCAAAGGATTATTTTAAAACAATGACAACTCTTATCTCAATAATTAATTATTTATTTACTGAGTAAACTCGATTGGATTTGGTTTTGTATAATATATATTCGAATTTAGGATTTACATCTAAAAGCAAAGAATTGCGCAATTTTCGGCCATACTTTTTAGTTTAACAGATGCCAAAAATCATGAAGGTCGCTTTTTGATACATAGAAGTGTTAGAAAATTATTTTTATGACAAAAAAAAGTTTTTTTAATACTTTGACATGCATTATTCAAAATCTAGCACCACGGCATACCACCTCGATCAAAAAGTTTTAGGAATTTAATTTTAAAATCGGCCGAACGAGAGCGCCACACGGTGACGAGTCCTAAAACTTTTTGATCAAGGTGGTAGGTGGCGCCGCCCTGTCGGCCTCGGTCCACTCTCGTGACACTTTCTATCCACAGGCCTCAAGAGAAGAAACAGGGGGCTGGTGGCGAGTGAGAATACATTTGGATATAATATAAAAATGGCAGTAAGAATTATTCTGATATATCCAAATTTTAAGTGGAATTTTAGGCAAACATTAGTACTATGGAAAGCATTCTGTGGCCTTCCTTTGATTTCGAATTCAAGAGCTCTAAAGTGACGAATGAAATGTATACTATTAGTTGAACTTGAAAATCCATAAATGATGTTTCTTTAATTTTCAGATGTAAATGAATTTTACTTATCAAAAGAAATTTTTTATATGTAATGAATAATTCCTTTATTTTCAGATGTAAATAATTGTTACCGATCGATTTACCCCTTAAACAACAAAATCCATACCTGTTTGTTACCTATAAATTATCCCTGATGAGGAAGTCTGAATTGGCTTTGAAACATGTTGGGTCCCCAGTAGTATGAAAAAGACGGAGAAAAGAAAAAGATTGAGGATGGTTTTGGTTGACTCTTTCTTTTTTCTCCCTCTTTCTTCTTTATGTTTGTGTACATGTATTGTGCACCTGTCTCTAATGAGCCGGAAAAACGGGTAGTCAGAAAGTCCATTTTTGATTTGTGAAATTTTTGGAGTGCTCCTTTTTGGTGCACACAAGGTTTTCATAAGAGAGTGGATTTTATATCGATTTTTTGAAAAAAAAACAATCTAAAATTAACCTGAAAAAGAAATACACAACTCAAGTGAGGAAGGAAGATAGATAAATAAATGAATCATAAGTGCAGGGGAATAATGTACGAAATACATCACGTATGAGGACAGAATGAATAGCCTAAAATTAACCTCAAAAAGAAATGCATCACATAACGTATAGCACGTATAAGCGGGAAGTACACACTTTTGCATAGCGTATAATGCATAACGCATAAGCCTCTCGGCCAATCACAGTCCTTCATTTGATGCATGCGAGAATCACCATGCATTATTACTTGAAAAACTATGATAACAATTATTAAAAGTTTCGAATTTTTCCATTCTCCTTTTTGCTGTAACAATATAGTTAGTCAAACAATTTCAATCTTCTTTATTTGTAAAAAAATATGTGTTTGAGCAAAATCTACAAATCTAGAGCCAATTTTCCGAAATACAATTAAAATTGTTAAAAACTTATATTTATAAATACCAGATTTTGTAATTATTATTGATCAGGATATGATTTCGTCGAAAATTTTCCTCCGGCCTTATACAGTGTCATAGAGCTATTTGTATGCTCGTATGAAATATAACCATACCAGAACCATACTTTAATTTAAAAAAATAATAATAAATGAATTTTCAATCATTCAGATCGACAATGGACGTAAATGAATTCAAATACCATGTAATTTATTCGTTTGTTTTTCAAAAACGGTATGGTTATTACAAAAAATACTCAAATCGCACAATCTTATTCTTTATTGTCTTTAACCCACCCAACTAACATTTTTTAACAAATTTATTGCAAAACCTATCGAAATAACTTTGGGATTACACCATTGTATTTCTTGTAAATGTACAATGTAAGCGATATGTTTTTTCAAATTTGAGACCGATTTAGGATAAAATACTTTGTTTCACTCTCAGAGTGTTTGGATTTGGTTTTAAATATCTATAATAATGAAGAAATGAATCTTACTATCTACGTAATCATGAGAAAATCAAATCATAAAACAAAAAAATTAACGTTGTTTATATCTTACGTCTTCAATTAAGATTTTCACTCAGTGCCAGATAAAGAAAATTTGGGCCCCTGGGCCATAATTACTTAGGAGGCCCTACCCCTACCTCTTTTTCTACTCATATATCTTCGACATTTAGCTGAATAATTTTATGAAAATGCGTAAACATTAGTTTCAAATAACTAATTTTTTTAATTTCATTTGTCCCTAACAGAAAGAAATAATATCAAAAAGTTGTAGAAATGAAAAAGAGAAATATTTTATAATAGGTTTATTATTTTTTGAATATGTATTTTTCGCGCTATATACAGAAATTGATATTCTTTAATTCAGACGATTGTTTGCTAAATTCAAGTTCATCTCTGAATTGAAGTACATTTCTGAATTTAAGGTGTAACATTTTTAGGTATTCTTTTTTACTGTGTTCTTTGGATTTTTGTGGGTTATTTAAATCATGACGTTGATGTTGATTTGGTGTGAAGAAGAAATTTTCAAGTTTTGGTACTTTCTTAAAAAATTTCACACTTTTTTCACTTTTTTCCTGTAATATTTTGTGTTTTTGTGCGCCACTTAATGATTTATGAAGACAGATGCATCTAAAATTTGCAACGTTTACGTAAAAAGCAAGCAAATTTTTTGTATGTTTTGAAAAGTCGAAATGTTTTTGCTGGTAATAGCATCATTTTATGCTAAAAGCTACCTAAAAAGGTTTTATCCCCTTAGCGCATGTGCAACCCACCTCAAATTAATTCCTCAAGTTCCAAAAATTCTTTGAGAAGACAATAATTTGAAAAGTCGAAATGTTTTTGCTGATGATAGCATCATTTCATGACAAACGCACAGAATTTCCAATGAATTTGTATCGATAGGGTTTGTCATAATGATCTCCAAAAAGGCAAATTGTTTCTTAAAATGTCCGTCATATTTAATACCACTCTTCTATATTTATAATTTGTCATAATGATCTCCAAAAAGACAAAAAAAATTAATGTAATAAAATGCTGTGCAGTAGTTTTCTATGAGAGCTACAGCTGCGCAGTAGTTTTTATGGATTGTTGGATTGCCCTAGTACAAATATTCACTGAAATTATAGGTCTATTATTATTATTAAAATTAAAAAATGTGATTAATTTTTGAATTGAGTAAATAATATTAGGAGCTTATATAGGATTCGATATAGGTACTTATGTACCTTTCTATAGGTTGTCCCTATATAGGAATGCATAGGTACCTATGCAGGATCACGTATAGGTTCCTATATAAGATTCTATATAGCGACCTATATAGGTATTTTGAGTAGGGATGGATAGTCTTGTAAATCATAAACGCATATGTAATTTCCACATCACGTATAAATCCCTAACGTTTAAATATTATTCAGAATAACCACGTTTTCACGTTTTACATTAACACTTTCAAAACACGTAATACTTCGAAATTGACTCTTAAGTTTATTTTAATTGGAGGTTAGGACGGCGATAACTCAAACTTTAGGAACTTCACTTCTCTTTTTTATTATCAAAACACACTATGTATTTTATTTTACAAACATGAAAAAAGTAGGCAAATCTTAAAGATTTTGTACGACTTTCAAAGACGGGTACAGCCATGTGGCAACAAACTTTTGAACATCCATCTTCCGCATCACTAGCGTTAATGTGTCGCATCGCCTGCGAAGCGCAGCAATCAAGCGCCAATTTCGAATTTGAGTGGAATTGAATTTTCAAATATCTTGTGTGCTCTTATTTTCAGAAGTTTTTTCAAATAAACCATTCAGCATTTAATTAAGGAACTCAAATAATTACATGCAACTTTTAAATTATTTTTTTCATTGGAATTTGAATATAAGAAAAGTCACTAGGTAAATTGTGAGAAACGAATTTAGAAAAAGATATTGCCTAAACAAAAAAAATTACTTTACTATTCCTTTTTATGGGATTTCAAGAACAATTCCTTTTTTGCATAAAAGAATACGCAACAGCACTTTTATTTGATTTTGATATTAAAATTAAATATTTATATATTAAGTAAAATACTTCTGTTGTTGTGAAATAAATTTCAAGAGACGCATAATTTAAAGCCTTGTCTTATTCACTTAGTATGCGATATTCATTTCAAATTTTATAGAGGTCATAAAAATGTATATGAAACTAAAACTTTAGAAAACTTTTAGAGGGTGGCCGCTGGACCGAGAAACCGGGAAATGACCGGGAATTTTTTCACACCGGCAAAAACTGTGAATTTATTTTTTGACCGGCAATTTTACAAATTTTTAGAAGGAAAATCTATCTACTCACTTTTCTACAACGAATTTCATATCACTTAATATAATGCAATTTTAAGTTAGTTTAATTTCAACTTTTATTCCGATGTTATGTTCATTTGTTAACTTTTTCAGTTTTGAAATCATTCACTTCACAATTCGAAATTCTAGGATATTTCACTTTGAAAATTTCCTATTTTAGGTTTTCATTTTAGAGCTTACATTTTCAAATTAAAGAATTTTAAAATGCAGTTTTAAGGACTTAAACAATTAAAAATCAAAAGCGTTTGTAGTTGAAAATTTTTGATAGAAAACGTTTTGAGTTGATTAGCTGTAAATATGAATGAATTATTGAATCTCAAGATTAAACTGTAGTTCAAGTATTAAAAATTAAACAATCATTGATTTTACAAATTCTGAATCTGTTCAGAATTGAACAATTCACAGATGTTTACGTTAAAAATGAAACTGTTCCAATTCGAAAGCTTTTGTAGTTGCACAAATGTAAACGCCCGATTGAAACCTCATAAACTATCTTCAATTTTTAAATAATTTCAAATTAATGGATTCATGATTAAATGCTTTTATGCGATTCGAAATCGTATTCAAATATTGCTTTAGTCTGAAATATTCCATTTTTATCTCATACAATTTGAAATTTTTCAATTAAAAGAAGAACAATTTTTTAAATATTCAGCAATATTTGTCTGTCCATTTAAAATGAGCAATGATAGGTCAAATATTCAAAACTAAGACATTCGAGTCTGAATTGTTTTGAATAGAAAGCTTTAAATCGTAAAAATTTCAGAGTGCTAAATTGAGATTTTGAAGTTTTGAGGATTTGGACAATTAAAAATTGAAAACGTTTGAAATTGAAAAATTTTGATAAAAAACATTTGAAGTTGATCAACTGCAAACATAAATTAATTAATGATCTTTAAAATTGAACTGTAGGTCGAATATTCATAATTGAACGATAATTGATTTTACAAAATGAATTTGAATCTGTTTGAAATTGAATGATTCACAGATTTTAACGTTAAAAGTGAATTGTTGCAATTCGAAATCCTTAGTAGTTGAGAGAATGTAAACGTAAATTTGAATTTTCAAAAATTAAAAACAGAAACAACTTTGTAATATTTAGCAATCCTTCGACTATTTGTTCAGTTTTTTAAAAATTTCAATCGTTCAATTTTTAAAGTTTCCGATTTAAAATTGCCTAAAATAAAATAATTTTGAATATCTACGAATTTATTGATGCATTCTTCGATTTAGAGGATTGAAAATGTTAGCGTGGACGTGGACTTATATTTTTCAACCAGTAATCGTTGACCTGTTCAATTCATGAAAGTTTGAAACTTCAAATTTTGCAGTTTAACGGCATTTAATTTGAAATTGTTCAATTGAAAAGTGATGGAAGCTTTACTTTTATTTACATAAATCATTGAGCGCTTCAATTACCTAATTAAAAAAAATTTCAAGCGTCAATTTTAAGATTTAAAAATTTAAAACAGGTCCACTTCGAGTACCTAAATTTGCATTTCAGTTTTGATTACTTTATACAAAAATATTTTGAGCTCAAAGAGTTAGAAGTCTTTAATTTCCGTCACAGTGAAAAATGTTTGGGAACCGGAAAAAAAACCAGGAAATGACCGGGAATTTGTTTCCTCAATTAGAACGGCCACTCTGCAACCATTGCTATAAAATTTTAAATAAAAATGAATTAATGACTCCCTAGTCTTATTACATTAATAACTTTTATTATAATTATTAAAAAACTCACCTATCACATCGAACGATGCATGTACCTCACATAAAGTGCGACGTATATACCTCGAAGACACGTGCCTCTCACAAAATGCGACACAAATGTCTCGCACACACGTGCGTCTCACCAAGTGCGACGCTTATGCCTTGAACCTAGCACGCACCGCGTGCCTCCCATGTCGTGCGAGTAACGTGTCCTACACGATTGTTATCACCCTCTGTTATTACATACTTTTTAATTTTACAGAATTTAGTCATTTTTGATACCTTGATAAAGGTTCAAAGGAGGTGAAGAAACGTCGGTTTATTTAACATCATCTGAATATTATCAGTATTATACCATTAAGCCAAATCCCTTTGGGGCTGTCCATAAAC
>JAUMHM010130285.1:0-18914 GCA_032362435.1 Melikaiella ostensackeni
TTTTTCTATGTATATTCGGTGCTATCAGCCCTCTATATTTGGTGCTAACAGCCGTTTATATTTGGTGCTCAAAGCACATTTTTTTTCCTTTTTTTTCTTTTGATCTTTTTTTTTGATATTGTGTTGCTCACAGCCTGCTTTTATTTGTTTCCACTTACCTGTTATTCCTTTCTTTTACTTGAGGTTCAAATATCCTCGTCACCAGTTGTGCTGCTCTGGGATCCGCATAAATCATAACACACTATTTGCAAATTCACAAACTGTATTCAGAAACAGTATAACAACATTACAACTTATTCACACAGAGGTATGAGCCGATAGTACAAATCCCGATACGGGCCGAACCTACCCCTGCGGTTCTTCATTCTCCACTACCTGGCCCACTAGTCACCTCCCGCAGTCTCGCCCCCCTCCATGACAGGTTCCCACAACATCCATACATCTTTTCATCCAAGGTCTTGTGTTTCTATGACTTTTGATATCTTTTCGCTCTAGAGTCTCACACCCAGGGGGATAAGCATGCAAAAGTTGCCCCCGCACGTATTAAGTTCATTTCACCACCATACATGGGCACCAATGTGAAATAAAATTCCATCAAAGGATAACCTTGAAATTTCATTTTTGGTTGCAGTTTTAGTACCAATAAGACTACTTACAGAGAAAATTAGAATTGTTAAAAATAAAAAATATGGGTAAAAAAGAGTTTTCAAGATTTAAAAAAAATTGAGGTTATGTTTCAGAGATTCACCTCTAATTTCTTTTTAAAAAAATGCTTAGACTGTCTACTTTAGCACACATTTTACCCAAATTTTTCGAAGGGATACTTTATAGCTTAAGAAAACTAAATCTGGCCCAGGGCGCCGGGCTTGTATATAGCGCAGCCTGGCGACGCAACGCATTGCGTCTTACCGGCTTGTGCGATACTAGTAGATAACTCTGTCCCAGACTCGGACTTGAACACAAAAAACCAGCTTAATGGCGAGAAATCGGTTAGAAAATTGAACTCAAGTAATCAATCGCATGGTGATGATCATTCAAAGGGGCAGGTCAACTCTTCAAGATATAACTGCAGTCATAAAGGTCAGTCTTCCTGTTGTTCCAAATCAATCTATTTGAGATGTAGAGAAGAGTCACATAAGGGTCCACAAAAAAATCCCAAAGTGAAATCTCCACCTTTTTGTTTCTAAAGCAGATTATTTGAGGTCTTCAACCAGAGGTGGCACGGTGTCCGCAGGGCATTCGGGTAGAAGGGCTAGAGGAGGAACTGATGGCAGTCTACACGTCCACCACTGCCCACGCCTTGGGGGATGAGGAGTGTAATGCAGGAATCTCAAGACAGAAAGCGGCGTTAAGACGTTTAAGAAGAAAAACTAACCAGAAGAATTACGTAATTTTTAAGAAAATTTAGGCAATCACAAAAAGAATTCTTACTAGGATTCGTAGAGATAGTTTCTATTGGTTCTGTGATAGCTTGGATTAGCATACTTCTGTTAATTATTATCTGTGGAGAAAGGTAACAAGTTTCAAAAATGCAAAGTATGATCCACCTTACGCTTCTTGTACATCAGGTAAGGAAACTATTTCTATTTTGTATGATCTGGCTGAGGAGTTCTGTTCTCTTAATGATGAAAATTATGTTTATCCAGATAATTTTTGTTCTTATTCGGTCCTCGAGGCTTCTTCTTCGGTAGATGAATTGAATGAAGCATTGTCTAAAACTGATATTTAGTCAGCGCCAGGATGGGATAAGATCAGTTAAGCAATTCATAGGGCTCCACCGGAGGGGATACTGTGGTGCTCTTATCAATTTACAATTACATCTACAAGAGGAGTTTTTTTCGAAGGTTTGGCGAAACATCATTGTCTCATTTATTCCTAAGCATTCCCCAGGGATGTTTAAAATGGTTTCTGTGACGTCGTGTTTACTGAAGCTCTTGCAAAGGATTATTTATCTTTTTTTTTTAGTTATATTTTATTATTTATATTTATATTTATATTATATATATATTATCTTAGTAGATTAACTTTGAAATTGAGATATGAGAATAGGTTACCTTCTTCACAGTTGGGATTTAGGAAGGGCAAATTTTGCGCAGACATCCTCGCTATTATCATAACTGAAATTTTTACAGATTTATGAAAAATGAATATACTGCTTGCCTATTTATGGACATAAAAAGAGCTTTCAATGATGTTCTATTGATTTACTTGTTTTCTGATTTTAGAGAATGAGGGGCTCCCCAATTAACTTGTCGTTCCTTATTTAATCTCGCTTAAAAAAAAAATATTTATTTAAATATTAATAGGAGACCACAGGGACTCAAATTTAGATTTGATGGCTTACCGCACTGTAGTATGCCAAGTCCGATTTCTTATCCAATTTATACTTCTAAATTGGCAAGGCTACTTCCCATGGGTTGCATACGTTTTGAATTTGTTATAAATGTAGTGATTCCATTCAGATCGAGGTGCTTCAGATCCTGCAAGGCTAGCTTGCAGAGTTTCCTGGCTAGATTTCATGAATTTTGGTCTGCTAGAGGATTATCTATATCTTTCGAGATATAGTCTATAGGTCATTTCACTAGAAAAAGGAAGTTTGATTCGCTTGACTTACAGCTATCACTAGATACGAATGGTACTTTGTGCAGCAATTCTCCCAATAATAAAAGTCAATGCATACTTGCAATGCCCGTATGTTCTGGTAAAGTAACGTCACCTAAGTATGGTTTTGTACATACATCATAAATGTTTCCTGGCGTTATATTGATTCCATCTAAAAAGCACCCACAATATTTATATGTGTAATTTAAAAAATTGTTTAACTTTGATATCGAAAATTTGGAAAACCTCATCTAAAATGCCATTATGAAATTCTCAGTTCTCAATCATTACACTGAAAGTTCTTCATCGTGGTAAAGGAATGTTTTGCCTCAACAGTTCTTCGTAACCCGAATCTCTACGACTAAATTTGAATTTCAAAGCATTTTGTATGGTTCCAGATGAACATTTCTGAATATGATCATTCCTTAGCTTCCTTATTTAGTAATCATTGAAGATTCCACACATTTCTTCATACTCCCGAAATTTTGTTCAAAAGCCTCTGTTCTTCATTGCAAATATGTCCGATGTAGCCTCATGTTTTTCTTCAGTTTCTTCAAAAAAATGTTCTAAAATCTCTACTTTTTCTTTGGCAGATAAATCTGCACGCTGGAATATTGGATTTTAATTTGTATTTACACTGAAGCAGCTTTCGTTATCATGTTCTTTATCTGAGATTTCTCGAACTTCACCTGTTCACGTAAGTACATATTTTATTTCAAAAAAGGAAATAAAATGTGTACGCCCACACACACAGCTGATGCTTGGACAGTTTGAAAATAAGAGAAATTAATATTCCCCCTAAAGAATCCTTATTACCTGACAATTCTGTTTTACCGATCCCTGTCCCAAATACTGTATCCTTGGATCCCAACCCTTCTTTGCTTTACCCATTTACGGAACCCTTTTACCTCAATTTAGAACAGATTAAGTCTAACATTGATCTACTGGAAACTGCTTATTAAATTCTTGAAGTGGAACCTCATCCCGCGACCTCCATCCCTGTATATAATCTCTCTGAACTTCGTTATTGTCCCTCAACCATTCTGTGCACTTAACCTTTAATATTGTTGACTTTTAAAGTCCTAGGAAAACCGATCAAGGCTCTATTCAATAGTGGTGCCTCTCGCTCATTTTAAGGATTGAACGGCTGTAGATTGGCCAAAGAGTTAGATTCAAAAACGGTTAATAGGAGAAGTCGAGTCCTAGTGGCGAATAGTCAAGCAGAATTAGTTTCTCGCGAAATCCTAGCCCCTTTTGAACTTTATGATCAAGTACAACTGGTTGCTTTCCAAGTTCTCAACTCATTGCCAGTTGATTTTGCAATAGGCTTAGACTTGATGAAATTATTCAAAATCAATGTAAACTTTCATGATAGGGTATGGACGTTTAAGAGTAACCCTAGTCAGGTTTATACTTTTGAACTTGGCGAGGAACTTCCTGAAAGATGCAATGGGCATAGAAAGCATACAGAAGAAGAGGCCGATTTGCTTGAGGAATTTTTGATACGCGATCTACCCGAACCTACCGGATGACCTGGTTTAACTAATTTGACGGAACATATTATTGATGTGAACAACCATCCGCCGATTAAGCAGCGATATTATTTAGTATCCCCAAAAGTCATGCAAGAGATCATTACTGAGTTTCATAAAATGTAAGACCAAGGCATTATCGAGCCGTCAAATAGTAGTTAGTCTTCACCGATAGTTATGGCACGAAAACGCGATGGTGGTTACCGATTTTGCCTAGACTTCCGAAAATTGAATATAGTAACAGCTAAAGACGCATACCCCCTCCCTCAAGTGAGCGGAATTCTGGATAAATTGCGTAGCGCCAGGTACATCTCCAAAGTAGACTTGCTAAAGGGATTGCATCAATTCTCTCTAGAGAAGAATAGTCGCGAGAATACAACATTTACCGTTCCTGGGCCTGGCTTATTCCGATTCAAACGTATGCTGTTCGGTCTCACGAATATTCCGTGACTTTTCAGCATCTATTGGATAAAATAATAGGTCCTAAAATGGAACCTCACTCTTTCGCGTACTTAGATGACACTATTATCATCACGGAAACATGCAAAGAACATCTCGAATGGCTCTCCGAGGTTCTAAAGAAAATTTAGGCAGCTGGTTTAGGAATAAATGGGTATAAGTGCGAGTTCTGTTGCTCTCAGGTGCACTATCTTGGTTTTCTGGTTAACGAAAATGGTTTACAGACGGATCCCGATAAGATCGAGTCTATCTTAAAGTACCCTATTCCTCGCAACAATAAAGATCTTCTTAGATTCTTAGGACTCTCAAGTTAGTACCGCAGATTTATCCCAAATTATGCAACTTTAGCTAGTCATTTGACATCACTATTAAGAAAGAAACAGCGTTGGATTTGGGATGAAGAATTGCAATCCGCTCTTGATTTACGGCAATCACAGACCATAGTAGTATCCATTGGCTTCACAATTTGAAAAATCCGACCGGTCGATTGGCAAGATGGTCACTCTCCCTCTCAGAATATGACTTTGATATTCTGCATAGAAAAGATTCTTTTCATCAGGTCCCTGATGCCCTATCCCGAATGTATGAATCTCTAACCTCCGAAAAAATCTTATCAATTAGAGACCCTATCCCTTCTTGGTACGATGAACGATTTCTTGCGGTATCCAATTTCCCTGAGAGATTCCCGTCCTGGAAAATCTCCGACAATAAATCATATCATTACCGACCCAATCCTTGGACAACTGACTTCGTAGACGACCTAGTAGACTGGAAATTAGTACCGACTGACGACGAAAAAGAATCCGTTCTGATAGAAGCCCACGATGACCCTGAATCTGGCCAACTAGGCACCCACAAAACTTATATGAGCGTTTCCGGAAAATACTGTTGGTCTGCTTATTATAAAGACGTAAATAAATACGTGAATCATTGCAACACTTGTCAGACGTGCAAAGTGGATTAACAAGCACCGCAACAGGTAAGGAAATAAAGTCCAAATTTCGTGAGTGTCTCATTATTCGCTGGGGGATAACCCAGGCACTTCTCACGGATAACGGAGCCGAATTCGTGAACAACACCCTCCATTAATTAGCAGAGAAAATTCAAAATATACCGCAGCACTACACCCCCATATCACCCCTAAGCGAACTCTGTGGAACGAGTTAATGGGATTCTAGAAAACAATGATCGTTTCTTTCATAGATAAGGGTCATGTTATGTGGGATCAATACCTTCCAGAGTTTCAATTCGCGAATAATTCGGCATATCATTCTTCTTTCAAATCTTTCCCTGCTTTTCTAAGCTTTGGTAGAGATCCTCGACCCACAAATTCCTTTAGAAGACGAGTCAATACGAAAATAGAAATTGAAGCCCGAAACCCTGAATCTTAGAAAGTTAGAATGGACAATATACAATCTGTGCGCGATTGGGTGAATAAAAATTTGGATGACGCGTTTACAAAACAATCTGAATACTATAATCTTAGGCGTGGAGAATTGAGGTTTCGTAGGGGGGATTTAGTATTGTCTCGTTGCCGAGTCCCTTCTTCAAAGATTAAGAATATTTCCGCGAAACTATGTCACCGATACCTCGGCCCTTACAGAGTTTCGAAAGTGTTATCCTTCACTGTCTGTGAACTTTGTGACTTGTCTCACAAATTCATGGACAAGTCCCATATTCAAGACCTAAAGCTTTTTGTACCCTCTAACGATAGTTCAGTACCCTTCCCTTAGATATCGATCCAATGGATGGCTTAAACAATAAGGAAGTTTTCCCTGACTGTTAATACCTTCATCCGTATTCCGAGCTGATAAAACACCTTCGCAAGAAGTTTCCCGGCTTTTTTCCGGCCCTTCTAGAGACTCAAGAGGCTCAGAGAGAAGAGATGGCGGTCCCCGCCACCGCTAGCCTTTAGGGGATGCCGACGGAAGAGGAGGAGGACTTCCGTAGGAGATATGACTTCGCCTCTCGAAGAGACATACATCAAAAGACGATCCAAACCACAAAACATCAACCCTCGCACCCTAGAATTCCTCCACACCACCGCACGGTTTGGGTGTTGAAATTGCGAAGAGTTGGAGCATCACTACCCGCAGTGCCCGCAACCACTCTCTGTTTTTTTTCAGTGTGAAGAACCTGGCTTCCTTACGAGCAACTGTCCCTACTGCTCCCGTTCTTCCTCCTTTTTTTCTTTTTTCCTCTAGGATCTCTTCATCATCTCTCTCTATGTTTGGACAAAACTGAACAAATAAATGAAATTAGTAAAAAACACACTTCTGCAATTATTTAATTTCCTGGGCTTATAGCTTAATTTGAAATTACCTCATTTTTTATTTATTTTTCTTGGCTAATTATATGGGATTTTGCCCCACACCTTCTCGCTTTTTTTTGTTTACCGTGCCTCCCGCCATGGTTTGAGACCGGTTCGGTCCTCTCTAGAGAGGGGAGAGTTATGATGTTGCAGATTTCCCGAACAACACAATTCTTAATTTAATTATAAATTTATGAAAATATGCTTGGTTTGCATCAAAAGTAAATTCGGCACTCCGTATTGCTACATTTTTTATAGATTTAGGATTTATTTGACTATGTTCTTTTTTTTCGTTTCTAATGTCGTTATGAGAGCCTTTGCATTTTGCGGTCTCGAGTGGTAAATCTTAAGGGTCTCCACCACCTTACATTGCGTCATCGACTAGGGTCTGTTGTTACCTCCATCCTGGCGAGGTTTCTTCTGTCTTGTGACCTGCAGCGCACTCTTCTCCTGGCTTTCCCTCCTGGATTCTCGTATGGTATCTTCTCTCTCTTTGGCCGTCTGAGATCCACGACATGTCTGCGATCCACGACATGTCTCTGGTGAAAATGGACCAAGGCGATTACCAGCTTGATTATGAACAATCTAGGTAATCTTGCCACTTTGCGTATTTTATTTTATTCCTAGCTATTGATGCCTTCTCTCTTATCTCTTGTTTTGGGAGTCGTGGAGTCCAAAATTACATCTGCCGTTCGAAGCGCGGATCTCTGTTCTCCAATTCTCGCACAGGAGTGCATTCGGCCATCCCCGCTGGTCTCGACTTCCCAAGGACTTTACCGCTTCTCGAGGACAAGGAACGGCGTTCGCTGGCGGAGAGTAGTCCAGAGGTATCGATGAATGTAAAAGGTGAAGAGTAACATTCGATCGGGTTTGACTGTGACGGCTTACATATTTACGGTGATATGGCCGTTGGCTGCTTTTCTGCGGAGTAAAACCGGGACGTGCATCTAACGCTCAGGTCCAGGTATGGACGATCCGAAGTTTTCGGGTCGGATAGTCGTTCTACCTGACGACCGACAAGGATGGATGGTTGTGGCGGGAGGTACATGAAGTGGAAAAGTTTCGGGAGAACCTTGGCGAACACGGTACGTGGCGCCTGTCAGCGACTGCGGTTGGAAACTTGGCATGCAAGCGATGGGAGATGAGAATCGATGAATATAAGGCAAGCGGATAACGAAAAACTTGACGTGTTTATATAGTGTCGTGTTTGAGGTATAAAGTGAGATTAGAATGGACAGGCAATAAAAGAAAGAATCACGCTTGTTTGACTAATGGGATTTATAGTTATAAATATAATTTGGAACCATAAATATGATTTAGCAGACATCAGTCCTCGGGGTCTTTCGTCGACAGGGCATACCAAACTCGGCTGGTTTCAATATGGAGGGGAGATTGCTAAAGGGTAAAGTAGAGTTAACTTGAATACTGGGAAGTTTTCTGAAGTGAAATTCTCGAAGGGTTCATTAACTGGAGGGAACAGTACAGAACTTGACGACCAATAAAATCGGAATTTTTCAGGAGAGCGAAAAAACATTCTGTAAAATTGAAATCACTGTTTAATGATCAAAAAAATGTCCACTCCGAACGAAATGTTGCTGAATTGCACCCAAAAAAGTTTAATCAGAATAAGTCATCCTGTTTCGAGGAAATGGATGTGGAAGTTGACGAAGAACTCACAACAGGCTCGGCTACCAATTGCGATAAAAAAGTCAATTTTCAGTTGAAATGAAAAATAAAGACTTACAACTGGGGTATTGAGTTTCTGAATGCGGTTTAAGAAGGTTCGATTAAATAAAGTTAGCCAATTCCGAATAAATCGTCCAAGAATTTTGAAGTTAGAGTTTTGGAGGTTTTGAAAATCGGCTTTCGGTAGCGACTAAAAATCCAGTTTTCGATCTTTCGCAAAAATAAAAACTCACTCCTGATATTTGGAGATGCTGAACGAGAATGAGGAATGTTTTATCCATCACATTATTCTCATTTGGAAAGATGAAAATTTAGCCTATCGATAACCCAGTATGAATAACGTTTTTTGACTGAGAGGCCAATAAAAATGAGAAAATTATAAATTGTCGTTCAATAAACTATATAATTTCAAGAAATATTGATGCAGAATGGCAAAAAATTATTACTACGTGAAGATCTTAACTGAATTTTAAAGAAAATTTAAATTCGAACATTTTAAAAAATATTATATTTGAAAACAAGATTTGAAACAAATCCTTTCACACAAAGCGTATTCGATTTTTGAGAAATTTTCATGCAATGAACCCATTTACGTAAACATTTTGGTGACCTGGTTCTGTACTGCTACCCTTCAGCTACAGAATTTACGTAGATTAAGGTTTACACGCTAAAAAAAAACTTCAAATTGGGGGGCCTCATTTTATCGTCGATGTTTGGGTCAACAGTGGGGTTGAACATTGAAGCAGTGGTGAGCCTTGGTTCCGAAGGGATAATGATATCAATTTTAGTTGAGTTTACCGAATCTATGGGAGTCCCAGTGGGGACACTGTTGCGCTCACATGATCTACGGTGATGCGTTGCATAAATTTGGGTTGTGTGTATTTTTTCAACACGAGCGTTAAGATCTACTTTGTAGATCTGGCCACAAACTCGTTCAAGAATGGTAAAGGGACCTTTCCTTAAGGGCGCTATGACGTCATAAAAGCCTTTTTGGGCGTCGGAGAGTTGATGGTTTCGCATGTAGACCTAATCTCCAGACTGATATTCTTGTGGAAGATCTTTTAGTGTTTCTTTCGAAGCTTTTGCTCACAGGTTTCTGGCCTGGCGTTGCCTTTCCTGGCAGATGTGGGCGTCCCTGAAATTGTCAGTGGCCGTGGGCGGCTTTGGGAATGTCCATTCGCTAGGTCGGTTCAGATTTTTGCTGAAGACAAGTTTACCGGATGTCAGTTTTGTGGAGGCATAATGTCGAGTTCGGGTAATATATAGTACTTTTGAGATATAAAGATCCCAATTCTAATGGAGGAGAACTGTGTGACGCAATATCATGCCTTTTTTAGGTCCCGACTGCTTCGTTCTGTTGGATTGGCTTTGGGATGATAGGTCGAGGTGGTCCAGCAGGAAGTGGACCATTTTTGGCAGACTTCGTGCCAGCTTTTGCTGGTAATTTAACTTCCATTATCGATGAAGTGGACCCTTGGATAGCCATACCGATGAAAAATTCCGCGTTCTATGATGACTATGATTTGGGAAGTTTTTGCACAGTCTGGTGAGACAAAGCTTCTTTCTCCACATGAATAGGCTAAGACGCAAGTCGTTTCCATTTGGAAATGAGCTTGCAGACTTCTTCGTCCGTTTTTTGAACTAGGGAAAGTTCTTCATAAATGCATCGTGCTTTTACGGTGGCTATATGCGGGGGTGGGTCGATTCAGGAGTAATAGGTATTCGTCGGTCAAGGGGTCCTCCTCATCATTCGGGCCAACGGGATCTTCGGCTATGGTCTCAGGAAGTTGACTCTGGCTGGTCAGGCATTTTTCAGCTTTCAAAGAGTAAGTGCCTGGTTGACGGGCCTCAGTTTGCCATGGCTACGCATTACACGATGAAGCCAAGCGATCGCTCCGTCGTCTGTTCTAAGAGTGTAGGAGCACCCTTTTGAAAAGGAAATATAATCGTTGAGAACCTAAATAATAGCGACGCATTCTCGTTCGTTCTTTTCCTAACGAGCCTAAATGGGGAAATATTTGGCACTGGAGTAACTAATGACACTACAGGTAGAGTCTGGTTTGGTTTGATAGTGTACTGCACCTATATCGGCAGTGCTTGTGTCAGTTTAAGGAGTGTAAGGGAGGCTAGGGATAGGATTTTCAAGTTGCAATGGACTTTAAAACAGGACTTTTATTTTTCCAAAAGCTTGCTCTGCTTCCGGTGGCCAACTTCATGGCTCATTCTATTTACCGAGGAGATTTGTGAGGGATGCAGCTACGATGGAAAAACGAGGTAAGTATTCCTAGATCCATCTGCAGATACGAAAGAATTTTTGCAGGCCTCTTTTGGATTTAGGTGGGGCGGCTTCAAGTATGGCGCTAACGTGTTTATTTTGGGGGTAATTAAGACCAGTAGTTACGATATACGGCAGAGGAAATCGCTTGTGGATTTGCCAAAACGACTCTCTTCGAGGAACATTTGAGGTCGTGCATGTTGAGTCGCTTCAAGATTGAGACATAACTTGTTGGCATGTGCTAGGTGTATTCTCCAAACCAAATGGCATGACCTTTAATTGGTAGGTAACACCTTGGTGAAGGGTGAAAGCGGTATATTTTTTTGAGCCTTTTTCCATCAGGACTTGGCAGTAGCCGTGACGCAGGTTGATAATTTAGAAGACGCGTGCATTACCAAGTTTTTCCAGAGTGTCCTGAAGGTGTGGTAATTCCTGTGACGTATCGACCGTAGCTGCATTTATGCGGCTGTAATCCACACTAAAAGAAAGTTTACGGTTTTTTTGTTTTGCAGTGACGATGAGGAAACTGTAGTGGGAGTTGGAAAGCTCAATTATTTGACCAGCCAACATTTGTTGCACCTGTTCCCATATTATTTTCAGTTTTTTCTCTAAGTATGGGTAAGAGCGAAAACGAAAAGGCTGGAAGAAAGTGAGTTCAATTCGATGATTCACTGATTATGTTTGGGTAGGGCATCCGGTTTAGTTAACACTGGTTTGAAAGCGTTGGAGGGTATCTAAAAATCTGGCAGCGTGAATGTCGGGGACTTCCGTCACGACATTTCCGAATTTGGGATCATCAGGGAGTGGAGGATATGAGTCAATTTTACAGTGAATATTAAACCGTTGTTTGGTACCTACATAAATGCATTTTTAGCAACAATCGTTAATCACATTCTGATCTTCGATCCATAAGTCTCCTAAGATGAGGGGGTCATTAGTTTTGCTAGTAACGAGAAAGAAAGTCTTCATGGAATGTCCATTTACGGCGAGTTCAAGTTCAAACGCCCCTTGAACATTGAGCTACATTCCGGCTTTTTCTACTTTTACTTCTTCGAGATAGGGCTTTATTCGTTAGAGTTGTGCTAGAGTAAGGAACGAACCGAAAACGTCTTTTTGTTGTTAGTAGTATATTGGGGGTCGTTTTTCCAGGTGGCGCCGCCACCTCCAGTTTTCCTGAGGCGATTTATAAGAATTTGAGGGCTTTTCCTGTTTGCCTTGTTGTGGACTATCACGAATATAATGATTTTTGGGACAATACCAACATTTAAGCAATTGGCGTTGGGGTGGGACTCGACAGCGTCAGTATAACGCTCAACTTTATTTGCATGTTTGGTGGTTTTGGCCTCGTAAAATTATGCTTCTTCTACCCTCGGGCATGAGGGTGTTGAGGTCAGCCGGTCGGAAAATCCGAATTCCACGTCGGATTGTGGGACGTAGTAATTCTGAAAGGGTAGCTACTTGGCTTTCCTCAGTAGCGCGGGATTGCAAACGCTGACACTGCTTCATTGTAATTTTGTAGAAATATTTCCCGGAATTCAGCCCACTAGAAAGGTAGGCCGCGGTATATTTCCTACCATCTGTCGGTACTGTCTTTTAGCGCATGGGTAACAAGATTGAATTGTTGGTTAGTCGGTGTACCTTGCGTCTGAAGACAGTGTTCTATTTGTGCAAGGAATATGGTAGGGTTTTCGACAATTCGACCACGGAACTCCGGAGGTGGTCGAGGGGGAGCGAGGATTGCATTTAATAGGGCATTCCACGCTTGCCAATCGACATAGAATGCTTGATCATACATAGGTTTCGGATAAAGGGAAGGGTTTTCCATTGGAGGTTGATTCATTCGGTGTGAATTTTCCATAGAAAGTTGGTTCATTTGGGGTGGATTTTCCACAGGGAGTTGGTTCGTTTTGGATGGATTTCCCGAAGGGAGATGATTCATTTGGTTCATTTGGCGCAGAATTTTCACAAAATGTAGGTTCATTGGGGGGAGATTAACCACAGGGAGTTGGTTCATTTCAGGAAGAAGATTTCCCGCAGGTGGTTGATTTGAGGGGGTGGATGTATTTGCCGATGTAACAGGTTCACCAGAACGGGTAAATTCAAGAAGGAAATCATTTGGGGAAGATTTGGTAATTAAGGGGTTACTACCAGGGTGAGGATTCATTTCCAGTTCATTTTGATCCAGCATTCGATGTAAAAGAACTAATCCCGGTTGTTTGCCAAATAGGATTTATAGTCTTAAATGTAATTGGGATCCATAAATAACATTTAGCGAACATCAGCAGTTCAATCAGTAAAATGAGTCTGCGACATAAAACAGTACGAACTTGTGTGAAACTACAGCAGATTTTGAGTTTCGCGGCAATGGCAGTTTTTTTAAGGATTGTTCAGATAGATACTGCCAAAAAGTATTTCATCGCATGATAGACGTTTTGAGTGCCTCCTTAAATTGTTTAAATACTTCGCCGCGTAGAGCAGAAATTCTGCAAAATATTGTTATTCACTTTCGCGATTCTCTTGATGTTCGAATCATTTTAGACTGCACTTTTAGACTGAATTGAAAAACCCTCTAATCTGTGTTGTCAGTTAGTCGTTAATTGTAACCATAAATCAGATTATACTGTAAAGTATATGACCGGGATAACTCCCGCTGGAATAATATTTGTTTCAAGTGAAGATCATGACAGTTGTGCTTCTGATAAAGTGATTTTGAAACGAAATGCCCTAGTTCAATGTTTGGATGCAAATGACAAGATAATGACAGATAAAGGGTATTTTGTTGACGATATTTTTCGTAAAAGCGATATACGATTTACGATTTTATGTAACCCATTAATTATGTAATTCATATAATTTCTAATCAGCAATTGAATCTTATAATGTATATTCTAAAGACAAAAAAAAATATTTTAAGATCGTTAAGATTTTAATGTATGTTAACAAACCCATGTATTAAAATAAGATAAGATCTACCTGCTACATCAAATCAAAACTGCAACGATGTGCTTGCAGTGTTTACTTGGACCAACTTTGCAACTGTATTTCATACTCGTATTTAAGAATTTGACATGCAACGTAATTTCACGTTTTATTTCGTGAAGATTACTTTTCGAACACGAGCTTTGCATACAATACGAGTATGTCACAATACCAAGCAAATCGTTGTCGGAATTTTTCCACGATAAATAATATGTCCAGCGTTCAAAAAACGTTTACCTTTGAGAAAATTTCTTTTCTTTGGCGAAGGATTTGCGAAAACACAAATTTCACCAAAGCAGAGCCTAATTTTTCAATTTATTAACTGTTTAGGTTACACATAATATTATGTTGCCGTTCAAAACATCCCTTTTGCCTCCGCCATCTGGATTTTCTTGGTACGTCCAGGTCTCGCTACCATACAGCGCAGTGGGTGCAAGCACAGATTTATATATTGCAATTTCAGCTTAATTCGTCACATTTTCATTTCTAGTAGCAGTTCCTACACTGCCGATAATTTTTCCACCCTAGTTTATACGCCTGGATATTTCTCTATTTTTCCGTTAGCACTAAATAAACTTCCAAGATACACGAAATCATCAACTTGTTCAATCTTCTCTTTGTCTGAGGCAATGTTACATATTGTTTTCTCATCCCTTCTTTCAAATACAATCATTTTTTTTTTTAATTAATGTCCAAACCCTTACTATTAATGCTAGCATCCAGTCTGCTCAATATTCACTGCAAATCATCCACTGATTCCGCCGTTACAATGTCATCATCTGCAAACGTCGATCCTTGGACCTTCACTGTCCCGAAATCTACACCTCCTTCATCTGAGAGAGGCATTCTTAGAAATTTGTCCATGTATATATTGAATGATCAGGAGGACATAACGCATATTTGTCTAACGCCCTGACTAATATCAAATCAATCACTTAGTTGTCCATTTACCCTTACAATCGCTTTACTGCCTTCATATATTGCTTTCATTGTTTTTAGAATCCATCCATTGACTGCACACTCTTTCAGAACTTCCCAAAGTTCAAATCTGTCTACCTTGTCGAAGGAATTTTCCAGATCAATAAGTGCACAGAAAATCTTTGTGTCTACTCTCAAAATTTTTTCTATGATCCGTCTCAAACTAAATATCTGATCCGCGTATGGTATCCCCAGATCTTTTCATCCGTTATTCCCATGACGTTACCAATAAGTATTTTGGTAAATATTATGCCTGCGGTACTTTTTTTTTAGGAGGAGGAAAAAGGGCGAAATCTTTAATAGACGTTGTATTGGGTTCTCATGGGACGGGTCAAGGCGTACCAATTAAAACCTAAAACCTTCTCTTTTGAACCCCAGTACTGCCCGCGGAACCGCTTTTCTGCTTCAAACTTCGCGGGAAGTGGGTTCCGGACTCTTTTGTCATCCGTTTCCCCAGGAGCCCATGCACAGGCTTCTAACGGGGGTTTCATTTATGACCCTACCCGTACATGTTCCGCGTCGTCCACATGGGCTCCGCAATAACCACACTCCTCTTCGTCTTTCCTCCTCAAGCGCCTCAGATACGACTTGTAACAACCGTGCCCCTTCAGCGCCTGCGTCAAATAGAAGCCTAGCTCCCCGTGCGGTCTCTCGAGCCAGGTAGGAAGCTCCGAGATTAGACGGTAAGTCCATCTCCCTGTTGGTTCCTCGCGCCATCTCTCTTGCCATCTCTGAACGAGCCTGTGTCTTGACTCGTTTCGGATGGCTTAATATTCGCAAGCGCTTAGCTGCTGGTTTTTGTTGCGGGCAAGCTCCTTACGGAGCAGGTAGACCTCTTGCCTTTCCCTCGCCAATAAATCTATTGGCGCTACGCTTGCCAGGACCGACATTACGCTCGTTGATGCAGTCCGGTATGCTGAGATTACTCTTAGCGCTACGCGCCTCTGCGCTGAAGACAGCATTTGCATGATGGGACGGTTCTCTAGGGCCGAAGCCCACACTGGAGCTGCGTGAAGCAGCTTCGATTCAACCACACTCGCCATCAGCCTTCTTCTCGCTTCCCTGGGTCCGCCAATGTTAGGCATAATCCGAGTTAGATTACTCCTACACTGTATGGCTTTGGTGGCTGCGATTTTGAGGTGTTCCCGAAAGTTCAACCTCTCATCCAGTCACACTCCCAGGTACTTCAGACTCATGCTCCACGTGACTTCGAGTCCGCCTATAATAATCTTCGGTAGGTAAAAGGATTTCCTGTCCATGACGAGTAGCGCCTCGGTCTTTTCTAGGGCCACCTCTAGGCCTTTGGCAACCAGCCAGCGCTTTACTCGCCTCAGACTCTCATTGATCCTTAGCTCCAGCATCCTTGGGTTATCAGCGGTACACACAACAATTGCGTCGTAGATGACGTTCCAGACAAATGGACCTATCCGCGACCCCTGAGGGACACCACATGTCATCTCTCCTTTGAGGCTCCATGTGTCGCTCTCGTTGACCACACACCTGTCGCTCAGATAGTTGTCTATCATTCGCAACAGGTAGTATAGCGTCAACTGCGGACCTGCTTTTTTAAAAGCCGAACTGGTTTTCCGATAAAGCATTTTCTCCTTGCATATGACCTTGAAGTCTTTGTAGAATCATGTCCTCCAGAAGCTTCCCCATTGTGTCCAATGGGCATATTGGTCTGAAGGATGAGGTCTTATCTAGAGGTTTCTCTCCCTTTCTGAGAAGGACCAACCTCTGCTCTTTCCAATTGCCGAAGAACCTTCCCTCTCGCAAGCAGGAGTTGAAAGCCCTTAAAAGCATCTCTGGGTAAAACATCTCGTCTTGCCGCGTTGCATTCGCTGCGTAGGTCCGACAGCGTGTCGGTCTACCAGTACATGGAGTTCTTGACTCTTTTGTGCACCCGGCGCGGCATGGAGTGGTCGTATGCAGCAATTACTTTCCGCTTTGCCGCCCGCACCGAGTCCTCCATCTTCTCTGCGGGACTAACCCAACCAAGCGAGAAGCTGTATTGCGAAAACCTCAAAACGGTCGTTTAGGGAGAAATAGCAGCTGTAAACACGTACACCTGCCATCTCTACACAAACAAACCCCTCGTCGGTCTCCAAATAGTCCCCGGTAGATAAATCGGGGTTGCATACATGGATCTCTGCCCTTCCCGATACGTCCTGAAACCAGGTGGCGGACCTGCTTCGCGCCCTTGTCTGTGCATGTTAAGCACCTCGGCGGACTCTTGCAGTCTTTGGCCACGTGGTTTGCAGCGCCGAACCTCCAGCAGAAATCTTTCCTGTCGAGGTTTTTGCGGCCTCGCAATACATGGCCATAGCCGAGGCACCGGAAGTACCGGGCGACCTCAGCATGCTCTCGGATGTGGCAGCTTACCCATCCGACCTTCAATATTCCTATCTGAAGCAGACTTTCGGCGTCCGCTTCAGTCAGCTGGACCACTGCAGCCTCCGATCCGCCGAAGCGAGGGTAATGCCTTCAAGGCCCCTCCAGGTCGTCTTTGCCCAGTGCTCCACAGAAGGCTGCCTCTACCTCCTTTCCGATCACCATTTCATCGAGGTCCCTGATTTCAATGGACCTTATTGTGACCATGGATTTTACTACGGCCTTTTCGCCAATAGCCTGTTCCAGCTCTTTTTCGATGGCCGGTATATCCCCTCCTTTCTTAAGGACAGGATGGATCTTTTCCCTCCTTGTCCTCATGAATTACGGTACATCAAATCCCGCCCTCGAGGGGTCAACCTTCGCCTTCATATCCCTCAGGACGTCGGCATAGGACTGGTCGATTTTTGTCGACATCCCAATGGTATCGCCAGATCTTGCGGCTGAGAAGCGTTCGGCTGCTTCTTTTTTTCGCCTTCCTTCTCGGCGAGCTTTTTTTTCTCCCTCACTGTCTCCACTTTCTGCCAATTCCCCCCTTTATTGGAGGGCTGGCCACAGACGGCCTCGGTGAAGGCGCATCGCCTTTTTCCTTTTTGGATGTCCGGTCTTCGGGAGAACTCGAGGCTTGCCTTTCAGCCCCCATTGACCGGCCGACCGGTGTACCATGCAATGAGACCGAGCGAGGTCTCTGGATCTCCAAGATTTTTCTCTGTTCTGGGTGGGATTCCAGCATCTTGCTGACATCCTCCCCGTTTTTTACTAGGCACTTATGAGTGTGAAGTAGGCTCCCGAATAGTTCGGATGCCCCTTCTACACTCGACTTAACAGGTGCTGGGTTGTATCGCAGCATCCCATCTTTGATGACCTGCAGAGCTTTGCTAAACAGGTCAATTCTAGTGCTCTGTTCTCTGAGCAGCTGGAGGATATCTTTTATATCCTCCGCACAGGTAACAGAGTTCTTTTCCCTACATTTTTCTTCCGCGTTCTGCTTGATATTCATAAGTATCTTCATACCTGCGCATTGTGCGTGGAGGAGAAGGTCAAAATAGTTGGGAACGAGTATACCCTCGGACACCACCTTGACAGAGCTAGCTCACATCAGCCGCACCACCTCACGGGCCAGGCAAACACCGCTCGCCGGCGGAGCACTCCCAGTGGGCCGCCACGCGATTCCGATCACGATCGCGGGTTGCTTTTTAATGGGACCCAGGCCGGAGAGCCCCCCAGTCCCTAGGTAATGCAGAGTGAGGGCGTTCCAACAAAACTCCCCGGAGTCCTACCCCGAACCACATGGCGAGAGCCCGAATTAACTGGGTTCCACGCAGTCAGAGGCCTGCACCTGCCCCAGGCGTTTCAAGAACGCCTTCCTGAAGTGTTACCACCAACCACATGGCGAAAGCCCGAATTAACGAGGACCCACGCAGACGGAGGCCAGCAGCCGTCCAAGGCCCAATGTCCCTCCACCACGACAAGGTCATGCAACCCCTAGGAGGGGATTATTATTATTATTATTATAAATTATATCTCAGACTTAAGATGGTTACAGACCAATATGTCGAAGGCACTTTTTTTTTAGTTGGATATTTGTACCAAATTGAATATATTGCGCGGGCCTATCCCGGTTTATTTCATCAGTCACGGACACATTTTGGTAATGCAATCAAGTGATCTGATGAGAGTGATATGCATAATTTGACATATTGGG
>JAUMHM010130301.1:0-18913 GCA_032362435.1 Melikaiella ostensackeni
TGCGGTTCAAGAAGATCGAGCGCGCAGAGCACCCGACAATGGGTCGGCAAACGGTGCCGATCACCCTAGAGTTCGGGATGCTGAAAGTAATATGGATTAAAATACGGCAACGGACCGGCGGGGTGCTCACATTAAGTGAACGGATCAACTCCAGGATGACTTGCTGGACTGCTACGATGCCAGAAAAATCCCTAATCCCAAAGGCTTCATGGCACGTATTCACGTTCTGTGGTGCGAGAAATACCCAGAGCTTCAGCACGTTTCGCAACAATCTTTGCGAAATCAGGCTTTGTGCCTCTTGGGAAGATGATATAAACGCAGAACGCTTTCCCAACCGTTGCATAAACCAGCCGCAGGCGAAGAGCAGGAAGCGACATTACGAACAATTGCGGAAAGCAGGCACTCCCTGAGAGATGAATGGGAAGATGGAGTAGAATGGGAAATTTCATGTAATAGTACATTTTTATATGCGGAAGCATATGTTATATATGTAGAAAATTATAAGTATTTCAACAAATAAATCATCGCTGTCATTTTTAATGTTGACAATATTGAAGAATTGACAGCTGCAAATCTATAAAATCGAATAATTTTCAATTTTGAATCTTCAAAATTGAACTATTTCAACAACAAAAAATCACTAAGATGTTTTTTTCTTATTCAGAACAAATGCCCTTGGTAAACCAATGATTGGGCAACCAAGATACAGAGACTAAACGTACAAAGTTATTAACTTGAAGAACAATGGCCTAATATGTATTGTAAACAAAATAATCAATGTATACAATTGGTGTTTGAAACAATACATCCGGTCATTTGAAATTATAAATAAATTTAGTAAGCAATACATCTGTTCATTTAAGAACGGTGAGTGATAACAATAATCGCTTTATGATCGCTGGTTTAAGATGTATGTGGAAATTTTAAATAAAAAGGTGCGTGGCACCTGGCAGAAGATCTTGGTACCTTGAATTGGAGGGAATGCATTATAAAAGGGGAATATACTTTATCTCTGATTACCTTAAATAAAAAGTAACAGCACGCGAAAATTCGTCGCTCCGAGAGAGTAAAACAATCAAATCTTTTGCAAAGTTCTTGGTAGTTTGCTCCGCGGACCGGATACCACCCATCTTTCTTGAGAACTAAAAATTTCATAAATCTTTTTTAGATTATCTTTAATTCATTCCCATATTTTCTGAACATAGGATTCCATACTTGAACTGCATATTCAAGCCGAGATCGAACGTACGCATTGAAAATAGTTGTCATAGTTTTTATATTAGAAAAGTTCTTACAAGTTCTGATGACAAAGCCAAGCGCTCTGGACGCAGATGCAGCGGTAAGATGGACATGTTCAATAAAATAAAGGCAACTTTATTGGCAATTTATTAACCTCGCCCCAACTTACCAACCTATCTAGATCTTTCTGAAGAGCTTTGGCATCTTCTATGCATTGCACAATTCTGAAAATCTTTATGTCGCCGGCAAAGATTAATATATAGGACTCTACTTGCTCCACTACATCATTTATATAAACAATAAATATAGGAGACCCAAGGGTTGATCCTTGAGGTACTCCTGATGAAGGAGTGTAAATCGGTGATTTAATGTTTCTGTATTGGACTCTACGTTTCCTGTGTGAGAGATAATTAATTAGCAGTGACACAAGATTTATAGGTAAGTTTGTCGATAGAAGCTTATTTTTCGTTAGCGTGTGATCGATTTCATCGAATGCCCTCGATAAATCAGTGAAGATGACATCCACCGGATATCCTTGTTGTGAAGCTCTGTTTATAGTTTCAGTGAAGCAGATTAGGTTAGTCATACATGAACGCTTAGGTACGAATCCATGTTGAAACTCAGGCAAGAAGGGTGCTATGTATCTTTGAATGTCATCCTTCACTGCAAAATCGAAGACCTTCGCAAAGTTGCATATGATGGATATTGGCCTGTAATTTTCTATCTCCGACTTATTTTCTGATTTGAATACAGGAACTACTTTTGTTGATTTCCACAATCGCGGGAATTCACCTGAAACTAGAGCTAGGTTAAAAATGAATGGTAAAGGTTGGGCAAATACTTCCGCGCAGTCTTTCATTATGTAGCTGGGTAACTGATCGGTCCCAGATGTCATTTTCGCTTTCAACTTCACTGCTGCTTTTTTTACATTATCGATAGTGAGGAGGTAGGCTTCAGTTTGTGAGTTGGCATAGCAAATATTTAACTCTCTTTCGGGCACCCTGATATAGTCATAACCATTCATATGACTTGTCTTTGATGTATTGACTTAATCATTTATGTTATATACACTAGAGAAATATCGATCGAACGTATCGATGATTTTTGCAAGGTCCTTATGCGCCTCACCGTTAAACCTCAATTCGCCTGGTAAAGAGTCTCTATTTCCCGAATTATTAACAAATCCCCAAAATCTTGCTGGATCATTATCTATTTTAGCTTCAGTAGATTCGACGTAATTTTGATAATCGGCTTTTACTCCTAATTTTATTACGTGTGCTAAGATTGATATTTGTTCTTTGATAAAGTCCGATTTAATCTCGCGATGTTTCCGTAATAATTAACTCTTTAATTCTATATTTAATTTGGTATAACTCGAGTACCATTGTGGATATGTCGCATTACTTATATGAGTCGAATTGAATATCGGGGCAAATAATTTGAGCGCATGTCTCAGCTTATTACAAAATTGGGTACACGCCTCATCCACATCAGTATGACCGTAAATGTCCGACCAATCAATGGAAAGTAAATGAGTATATGATCCTGGAAAATTACATTGTTTATAGTCCAATTATCACAAATCACATAATTATGAACAATATTTTGATGACGCGAGAGATGCAAATTAGTCAAAAAGATGAGCTTGAAAAAAGGGCAGGATGATATCTGTCCTGTGGTACCATTGCTATTGGAGCATGGTCAACTTCACTCTCGAAACTAGAGAAAATCAAATCTAAACAATTTCCTTTAAAATTCACTACAGAGTTATATTGTGTTAGATCAAACGTTGCTCGACATTCTTCAAATAGTGCTGCCTTGAGATCATATAATTCAGATTTCTGATGGCTAATGTAATAACGTGTATTGAAGCCACCCATAATAATGAGATGAGAATCTTGTAAAGAGTGTATCTCTTGCAAAGTTGTGTAGATCATTTTAACATGCAGATTCGACAAATCGGGTGGTATATATAATAAAACAATGTTAAACTCATAGTTACCTGAATTTATGTGGACACCTACTATGTTTAGGTTTGAATTTAGTTCCTGAATGATAGATCTATTTGCACAGCTTTAAGTTGATTTTTTATGTCAATAAGAACCCCGCCTCCTCTTTTATCAGTCCTATCTTCCCTGAAAACATTGAGTGACATATTACCAAAAATCTCGCCAGACAGTACTTAAGGCTTAAGCCAAGTTTCGGTTAAAGCTATACAATCATAATAACAAATATCAGGAAAACTATAAGTCGCAAATAATTTTGTATCAACTCCTCTTGAGTTTTGATAATATATTTTAAAAGAATACTTATTATGTGGACTGTACTTCCTAGTGGTAGCTACGTAATGGTGCTTTACTGTGCTGGCAATGCCTTGTTGATAACAGGGATCGAGTTTCTGTGTATTATTCGTAATCCCACCTCCTCGCTCTGAATTCTCTGCTCTAACTGGGCCTTGACTAAGCGATATTCCATTTGCTGCAATTTCGTCTTGTCCGTTGCAACTCGCACATGCTTGAAGATCTCGTGCTTTTGTACTAACAGTTTTTTGTCTGGGATCGCTTTGAACACTCGGAACACGTCTTCTCTGTTTTGCAGAATTACCTTGACTGGACGTGGCTTCAGCAACGCCTCCGAATATTTGCCGAGTCAATATAATTTTACAATACCTTCAGAAGTTATGTTTGTTGCAATGAAATTTAAATATTCTGTGACTGCAGTTTTGTCTAGATTTTCATCGGGAAAATTTTTCTGCTCGTATATTCTCGTTTAGGTTAAAAATAATTATGTTATTTTTCCCGCCTCTCACGCTCCGCGCCCTCAGCTAATACTTCAGAAACGGCAATAGACTGTTTGGAATTACCTTTATCGAGCTCCAGTGTCTTGAATTCAAGATCCTCAATTCGCTTTAACACACTTGGAAGTGACTCACCACCAGCCTTCCCCCTCTTTTGGATCTCCTCTGCATTGCATTTTGCCCTCTACTAAATGAAGTCTGTTTGATGAGGAGTTCACTTTCGCATTAATTTGTTTCACGTCACCTTTAATCGTAGAAAGTTCACTAGAGACCTTGTCGACTGAATTCTTAATCTCAAGAAAGCCTGTAGCTATCTCTTTTTTGGAATTGTCAATTCTCGAGGCCAGAGATTTGATTAGGTTCTCAAGAACGCGTTCACCGGCAGTCATGTCTTCGCATTGGTAATTGTGGTTATCCTGAGATGTTTTAGAGGTCATGGAGATTCTGTCTTCCTCGCTCGCTGGCGAACCCGATCTGGAGCAACAGCATCTCGCCATTCTCCGGTCAAAAAGACGCTTGAGTTTGTCAGCACATTCCTGGTGATAACTAGCTCCACAGTCTGAGCATTTGACATCATATTGGTCCTTATCAATTGGTTTGAGGCAGTGTCCACGGTTGCATATGATCGGTGTATCTAGATGCGCGTTGGCCATGTTTTCGTGTTGAGATTGTGTTGAGAGGTTATGTTAGCTCTCCCGCACTTAGTCATTCCGAAAAAAAACTCAGGACACCGCGGATTGAAACAGATCAGCCATTATACTTTTCATCTGGTCAAAATTGTCTTAAAACACCATCAGGACTTGATTCCGATTTAAGATTAGAAAGAGTTTTCAATTGAAAATATTCCAACTTGAAGAAATTTCCATTGTAAATTTTCAAAAGTAAAGTACGTATTCCAAAAAAAGTTAAAAGTTACATTATTTCAAAATATAAACATTCCAAATTGATGAAAATTTAATTGCAGATCTTATAAATGGTTGAAATTCAAGAATTTCCCATTGTAAATGTACAAAATTGAACTACTCAAAACAAAAAAAAACGTTCAAAATTACATACCTTTGAAATATGCATATTGAAAATTTAGTAATTTCAATTCGATATTTTCAAAATCTGAGAGTTTTCAATTGCAACTCTTCAAAATTGTAGAAATTCGAATTTTAATTCTTCAAAATTGAAGAGTTTTTAATTTCGAAAATCAACAATCAAAAATTATGCAAGTTTTAACTTTTAGAATTGAAAAACCTGTAATTTTGATGACTTGCATGACATGCAATTGAAGAGTTTTTAATTTTCAAAATCTAAAATTAAAAATGATGCAAGTATGAAGTTTTAGAATTGTTAATTCTGTAATTTTTATGACATGTATTTAAAGTATTTTCAATTTGTAGATTTAGAATTGTAAACTCTGGACTGTTGATCTTCAAAATAAGAAAAATTCAAACATTTTTAATTACACGCCTTTAGAATACAAGAGTTTTCAATTGTAAATCTACAAAACTGAACTATTGAAAATAAAAAAAGCACTCAAAAGTGCATTATTTTTAATTGTACAGTTACACGTATTCAACATTGAAGAATTTCCGATTGCAAATCTTCAAGATGGACCTATTTCAAAAAGATGTTCAAAATTTCGTGATAATAAACTATAATCATTCAAAATTAAATAAGTCGCCGATTAAAATTAAAATTATATGAAAGCCGATGTAGCTATTTTAATGTTTATTTTAATTTATGATTATTATTCATTATATCTTATAGTACTTTAAATTTAACCATTTATTTCAATTTGATAATTAGATAATTAAAATAAGAAACATGTTATAAGCGCGCTATTTTTGCTAGTGAAGAATGATGTTTTAAAATATTTCATTGGTTTTCTTTTCAAATTTCAGAACGCCTTCATCGTTTGAATTTTTCAGATATGTATAAAGTATTGAAATTACTTCAATAAATATTATACACTTTCTAAATTTGAATGAGTAACAGTTAGCTAATCAAATAGTGCAAGTCATTATAATTAATTTTGTAAGTATTTGTACTAATCATTGGTAAAAAACAAAACTACTGGTTCTTAGTGGAATTGTTGTAAATTTACTTCCGTAGAAAATTTCTATCGGAATAAGTAACAAGTTTACTGCTTTTCTAAATTTTACACTACTTTATGAATATGCTCTTATTAATTCAGATGTACAGAGTATATGATCAAAACTTCGTTTTATTAAGTTTCAGTCACTTTTGAAAATAGTAGGTACAAGAATTCAGAGCATATCCATTCAAGCTTTAGAAAAATCTTCATTTTGTAGACATATATGAATTTTTTTGAACTACAGAAGTTATTTAATTGAAGACAAATTACATTTCATGATTCTTCAATCAATTTTAACATTTTGATTTTTTATTAATTTATTTATGGAAACTAACGACTTGCTTCGGTTGATTGATGAACTATGGTCACTAAATTTAAAGAGAATAAAAAAGTAAAAACCGATTCAATCTAAGGCACATCGAATGTCGGTTTTTCGACATTCGAACGGTGGGTCGATCGAATCGAAAAAAACCGATCCGATGATAGCGCCAGTCGAATGTCGGTTTTCCGACATTCGATCGGTGGGTCGATCAAATCGAAAAAAACCGATCCGACGATAGCGCGAGTCGAACCGAAAATGCCATATTCGATCCGACAAAATCCACAGGTCTACTATATATATATATGTATCAGACATTATAAACGTGGACACATATACAGGTGAATATCATTGACAGGTAAATATCATAGACAGGTAAAGATTATAGACAAGTGAATATTATAGACAGGTAAATATCACGCAAGTAAGAGATAGAAGCAATTCAAAGTCTGTTGAGTTCCGGTGCTGTTTTAACTTTCCAGTTTATATCCCAATTTTTTAATATAAATTTTGACCATTCGTAGAAAAAGATATTGAATTTTGGAATTACTACGTAAGCAAAATTTATTTTTAGAATAGGCTTAATTTTTCAACTTTTAGTAATCTAGGTTTCTTCTGACTTGTTTTGCAATTTTTTTTGCCACGAAAGCTTTGGCCCTAGGAAACAATGAGTTAAATACCCTGGTGAAACTCGTTATCGTTTTTAGTTCTCTGATTTCTAAAAAAGAATCTAGGAGTTTTTGTTCAAGGAACACAATATTTGTTTGGATTTCTTTTTCAGTTACTACTAGTATAGAATTCGAGGGCGAAGGACAAGCTTCTGAATTTAGAATGGTTATTTTATCGAAAACTCCTTTAGTCTTCTTACCCCCTCGTGATTTGAATTTACGTTCAATACTTTCGTTAGTTGAGTTTGAATTCATTTTAATGTAACATATTTGTAAGCGAGAAAGTAGCTTTTAGGTACTTTTTGGAACAAATGTCCTGCTACGTAGCACAGACAGCAAATTTTGCTACAAAGGACAAGCAGGATGAGTACGAGTAGTTTTGGGTAGCTTTTGGAAAGGATGCCCTGCTAAATAGTACAGGCAGGATACTTTCCCATAAAGCACAAGCAGGATGGGTAGTTTTGCTAGTTTTTGGAAAACATACCCTGCGACATAGCACAGACAGGATACTCTACAATGAAGCACAAGCAGGATTGGTAGTTTTGGTAGTTGATGGAAAGAATGGATAAGGAATCTCATTTAAAAAACTAGAAAACTGAAATGAGGATGACTTCCAAATTAATAGAAGTAAATTGAAATCATAAGAATTCAAAACGGTGAATGGATATTTATAAATTGAAATATAAATACATAAGTGTATGAATAAATAAAGTGTATCAATTAATAGAAGTAAATTGAAAACATAAGAATTTAAAACGGTGAATGGATATTTATAAATTAAAATATAAATACATCAGTGTATAAATACCAAGAATAAAACATTGAAAGTGCTTGAGTTGAATGGAGCAGTTGTAGAATAATATAACACTGTTGCATACTCTTGTTGACCAACTTTGAATTAAGGCTCCTTGATTGTGTCTAGTCTACTTTAGAAAGGAAGACAGATTTGCAGCAAGTTTATGAAAGAGAGAAGATTGAAAGGAATTGTTGAATTATCAGGTACTTACGGATCTTAAGACTCTAGAAGTATCTTCCCTCTCGTTTCAGATGCTCTGGGATATGTCTCAGCTTTCAGAATTCAGACCCTGGGTGGAGCTAGCAGCAGATGATGACAGGAGTAGGTCAGTAACCTGGGGTGAGTAGGTCAGTGGTCTTGGCTTTTTTGTCTTTCCGTTGTATCAGGTTGCGATCTCATGTCCGATATAGGTTTTGCGTGCTGATGGTAATCTTTCAAAAATACTAGTAATTGTGTGATGCCAGTGCGCTGACGGGCCGACTACTCGGTCCAGAGTTAAAGGTCTGAGGGACTTGATGATCGTTTATCAAGTAGTAAGTCGTAGACTAGGGACTGACTTTGAACTGTTTGCAAAAAAGTACTTTTGACGAGTCATGGTCGAAGTAGTCGAAGAGAAGAAGGTGTTGGCTGGAGTGGTGTCTTCTGACTGATGATGGTATTTTTCTGATTGACTACTGCATCAAAATTTGCAGTATTTATACACAGAACCCCTCTTTGAGTATCCATGAGGTTGAGTGGTATAAGGAGTAGGGGTTCCAATGAGCGTTTAGGGTTGCTCCTGTGGAAAAGTGTGAAAAATCTAAATATCCAACTGACATTAAGGATTTTAGATATATCCTTTATCTGGAGAATGGCGCAGTGGTTGAAATGTACTATATCTCTTCTTAAATAACAAGGGGGTACGTAGTTATAGTTGTAGTGGTAAATCTTTGTGAATTGGAGTAACCAATCAATATCGAAAATCGTAGATTTGTCCACATTAGGGATATGACGCAGTTGCCGAAATGCATGGTATCCCTTCCTAAGGTGCCAAGGGGGTAAGAAGTTCTTAGATGTGGTGGTAATTTTCATATGTCAGAGTATCCTATTAGCATTGGAATTCGTGAATATGTCAATGTTTATAAAAGTGCGAAATCTGCAAGTGTTCATTAGGGGAAACTAAGCGTCAGTTTGCTATAAGGGGATTTTGCTAAATGTAGGATAGTTTTGCTATTTCTTACGTATTGGAACTCAAGTGGTCAACCTCCTATAAATGTAAAAATGATTAACCTTATTTGTGGTCTTCGTGTTTCAGAAATACGGTTTTCCATGAAAATCTGATATCCGGTGCATGGAAATGCATGGTAGAGATGTCAAAATTTTACAGATGTGCATTGCAGATTCAAGCAAGTGTAGGCGTGAGGGATTGGAAATTTGAAGTCGCCTTAGTCGGTTTTCATAGCTGCCTTGTTGATTAATAGAAGGGGCTCTCACTAATTTGTATCTGTCCGATGAATCAGTTCTTCGAAAATTAATGCGTACCGCCTATTTTGGACTACTGCGTAGGTTCTTCAAATCTGCTTTTTATAGCTTGACTTGATGATGTTATATTGATTCATTATGGGATTTTAACAATAATAGTTGGGTATTGTGTTTTATGGAGGTCGTAACAATATTTAAATATGATCTTTCAACTTGTTGATTTATTATTGAATATAAATGTTTTATAATTAAAATCTAATTCTTACAAATAATAATAATTATTATAGTAGTCGCGGGACGTGACATATTCATTGAATATCACCAGTTATTGACGACGAAATAATAATATAATATAAAACCTGGTACTTTTTTAGCATACATTAATTAATACAATCAATAAAATATCTAAGACAAAAAAAATGCCAACGTTATGGAGGACAGACAATTCTTATGCGGCCCTGGTAGTATTGCTCATGGGGCGAAAATTCGCCAAGTGTACCCGCCTGAAAATTTGTTGTCTCCAATCTTGTTAAAATTCTACTGAATTGTAGTCCACGTGGACTTCTTTCAATTCCATAAAGAAGACATTTCTCGTATGACTGGTTGTCAATATACAGTGGCTCGTATTTTCGACATTTTAGTATGCGCACCGGTATTCAATTACTCACGACTCTAACTAGATTTTGTCGATTTAACTGTTATATTAGCGGTTTGGAGACGTTTTTTCATGAGCTTCACGATAAAAATAATGGTTTTGGAGTGGAAAAATCATTTCACCTTAATAATTCAGTTTTGAAGGTACTTTTGACTTTTTTTTAAATTCGGCATCTTCAATTTATTTCTTAAATTATCCTAAAAGTAAGCTTGACTTTTTCCTTCAAAAACCATCTAGGTCAGAAAGTAGGAGGAAAATTGCTAATGGGGCTACAAAATGATTCTTGAGCGGCTGCCGAATCGCGGCCCGCCGCAGAGTAATTAAGCCCATTAGCAATTTTCGCCTCACTTTCTAGCCTCCCTGCAAAAAACGTCGGATTCAAACGTATTCAAAAGTATTGCACTTTGAATGCGAGGTTCTCGCGAAGTAGATTTCCAGAGAACATCTCGTGAATGCGATTCAATACTTAGCAATCGCATATTTTCTGCTTCGAATTCGATTGCATTCAATAGCATTAAGACAAATTCTGTTCCGCATTCGATCGCATTCATGAACATTGAAACATATTCGAACTCTCGCGTTAACACACAATGAGCGCGAAATCTCTCACTTCGCATTCGAAAGTATTCAAGATTTAAACGTTACATGTGAACTCTCGCTTTAAAATATTGCACTTCAGTCTCAATGCGAGGTTGTCGCAAAGTAGATTTCCAGAGAACATCTCGTGAACACGAAGATATGCTTCTCGATCCGACGTTTTCTGCGGGTCCAGATAGATTTCAAGGGAAAAAGTCATGCTCTTTTCTAGGATAATTAAAAAAAAATTGAGGCGCCGAATTTTGAAAGAGTGAAATATGTCTTTAAAATTGCAATGTTAAGGTGAAATAATTTTTTCACTCCAAAATCATTATTTTTATCGTAAATCTCATGTAAAATGTTTCCAAACCGCCAATATAGAAGTTAAATCAACCAACTATAGTAAAAGTTATAAGTAATTTAATACCGGCGCGCGTTGTAAAATGTCGAAAATTTAAGCCTCTGTATATTGACAACGCGTCATACTCGAGGTGTCTTTTTTAGGTGATTAAGAGAGGTCCACTAAGACTACAATCCTGTGGAATTTCAACAAGATTCGAGACAACAAATTTTTAGGCGGGTGCCCTTGGCGAATTTCGCCCCTTATATGACCGAGATTTTGGATAAAATATTGCAAGCTAGAATAGCCGAAAGGCTCATTCAATTCTCAGAAATGCGTTAGATAGGTAGTTTATAGGTTGGGCTCATAGTGCTTCAGGCGTTTCAGAAAGCTTTCATTGAAATAGATTGGAGATTTACCAGTCCAATGTGATAGTGAATCTGGTTTTTCAAAGGGGCATTATTCTCTCTATGCATCTCACTATGTATGGATGAACCTTCAAGCTTTTAAACAGACAGATGATATGTCTATGGAACGTTGAATGGAAAGCCTTCCGGTAATCAGTCCAGGCCATCGACAGATTGCGATTGTAGACTGCAGCGTCTTTGCTGACGCTTCTATCGATTAGCAGGTTTTCCTGACAGCCCGCTACGCCTCTTTTCGATCCACGTTATTCGTAGATCTGTCTCCGAACAGGTCCAACTGACCGGAGAATCCGGTCGTTCAGGATAGTTGTAAAGTTCTTATACAGCGTGTTCAGACAATTTATTGGCCTGTCGTTCCTTGGGTTGGAAAAGTCGCCCTTCTTCGGTAGGAGTGCAGTGCATCCTAACACCAGCCACTGGGGAATGCTCGTCTCCGACTTCAAATATGAGTTGAAGATCCGGGCCAGATGTTCGTGTCTAGAAGTGAACTTCTTCCACCAGAAGTTCTTAATACTACCCGGTCGGGCAGCGGAGAAGCTTTTCATGCCCCTCAGTGCGTCGGACGTTATGAGATTGTTGCACAGCTCCTTGAAACGCATGATGGTCTCAGTGACTTCATGCAATAGGTGTTGAACTTTGTAAATCTCTCTGCAAAAAGTCTCTACCTTCTTGGACGTAGGCGGATTACGAGTATTGACAGAAATAAGGGTATCGCTGAAGAGGCGCGCTGAATTAGCAAAAAACTGTTTTTTCTCCCTGGCCCCTCCTTCTCTCTTCTAGATTTTTTTCCTGGCTTCAAATAACACCCGCATTTTGTCAACAATGTGCTGCTTGATATTCAGTACCTTTGAATTGTTCAATGTGTGATGGTGGATCCTCAATCCGTGTGCGAACTTTGGAACCCTTACCGTAAGAGGCTTACCACATGTTATGTAGTCAATCATACACTGAATACGGGACGCGTTCGGTCTAGCCCAGCCAATTTTCCTGTTCAGTTGATGCAAGCGCCTTTTGGTCTTTTAATCTATCGTCGGCTTTACCCTTCGATTTGAATCGGCCAAAGCTCTCGTCGCATCATAATCTGAATAAGTGATGGTCCAGAGGTCGGAATTTGGTGTTGATGTTTCTCCTCGTCCTGAAATCACCATCATTTCTCGGGAGATGCCTGATTTCCGCGGTTGGTCTTAATGACTCATCCACCTCTTCGTCTGCGGCTTGTTTTTGCAGCGGTTGGGAAAGCGTTTCGCGCATTTATCCTGTTTGCAAGAGGTTTTCGGCGCCATTTCGCAACCTCTGTTGCGAAACGTGCGAAAACTCTAGGTGTTTCGGGCACCACAGAGTGTGTAGGCGCGTTGTGTAACCCCTCAATACGTCAAATATAACATCAGTGAAGGAGGCTCGCCAAAGAAAATAAAACCGACTCCTTCGACAGATTTGGTCTTCCAATCTTTCGGCGTTGAACAAGATATCTCCAGCTAACATGCTTGCCGTCCTGGTTATACTCTATTTATTTGGGGTGGTTCCATGGACGAAGCTCGAGCTCACGGCCCTTGATATCGCCACACGTAACATCATGCATATGCAGAAGAGCTTGCATATCAACTCGTCCATTCCGCGCTTATACATCCCACGCCGTAAAGGCGGACGCAGACTTCTAAATATCCAGTGTCTTTATGACTGAATGTTCTTGGGTACAGCTCACATCGTGGCAAATGAAAGAGATCCTCTCCTGACAATGGTCAGGAACCACGAGATGATTGGAAAAGGAGCGTTGCTCTATGAAGCCGCGGAGCAGGCGGCCGATACCCACGGCCTAGATCTTAACATCAAAAGTGAGGACAATGCATTACTCCACCTAGATTTCTCACTTCTAGAAGACCGAGTGAAGAGAGCAGAGGTCAACAACTTCCTCTAACAGCTTCATGACAAAAAAATGCATGAAAACTTTGACAGAAATGTAAAAGATCAATCCTTTATCGATAGAGTTATCGTTTCCTTTCTTAAATCATCCGGACTTAATTCAGGCACAAAGGATTTTATTTTTGCGTGTCAGGACGGTGCCATTTCCATGTAATTCTTGGGTCGCTCCGTATCCTCAAGACTCACGAGGGTTTCGCCAGCCCCTCATCGTGATTCCACCGTATCATGCGGTCATATATCTCACATTTGTGTGGCGTAGCCACCGGTGTGATTTACCGCGGTTCTACTGGGAGCCAGTGTTATTTTTCTGGATGGCAGTCGATCTCAGAGGGACCCTGGGGTGGTTGTTTGATCAATTTCCTTTTGTATGTACAATAAGATGTTCATTTTCGGCTACTAGGACCTAGAAAATGCGAACTCTGTCCGCTACATCATAGGTTACATGTCTTTACATTCCTCCATTCCGCCATTTCTCTCTCCTTGCTACTCGTGCCTTTGGTATTTTTCCGTTTTACATGTGCCTCAAATAATCGCCTCGACCTATCACCTCAAACTAGTGCCTCAAGTTAACGTCTTTAAGCATTAACATACTAAACGCTCTCTTCCAACGCCTCGTTCAACGCTTTGCCCCACACATATAAATCAGTGTATGCTTCGAATTCCTCTTTTTGCCTTAACGCATCGACTTAAATTATTATGTTTATGCCGTGCCTCGTGATCATCGATCGCTTTATTTCTTTTTTCATTCCTCGATTTCTGCCTTGGGTTCACCCATCTTTTCTTTACAGTAATTGTCAATTTTACATTTTTCTTAATTTATATACCCAACAAGTCTTCTTATTCTCCCGTTTTTCTCCCTTCTTTCCTTCTTTTTCTTCCTTTTCAGTTCCCTGAGCCATTTTACCACCTCTCCCTTTCTTTTCCCTCGCAGGGCTATTCCCATACTCTTGCTTTTCTTTCTATTTTCTCACAACATTCAGCCAATGCGTTTATGTTGTTCTGCCTCGCTCACATAGCATGTACGTTATACTTTTTCCTTATCCCAGTACTTATCATATTCCATTCTTCTGTACTTCCACATCTCACATGCGCGATTAATTTTTGCAATCCTCCTTACCCTCTTTTCTCCAAATATTTTGCTATTCCTGCTACCCTTGTCCATTCATATTTCTCATTGTATCTCGCCTCCGTGATTTTACTTCCTATTCCTTACTCCAAGACTTCTCTGTCTCTTTCCATCAGCTCCTGCTCTACCTTTATACCCCGTTCACGTGCTTTAACTATCTTTCTATTTCCACTTTCCTAAACCTTTTCCTCATATTTCCATGTTCTATTCCCCGCCATTTTTTTCAATGTCTCTCCATCTGTTTCATTTAATACTATTTACCAAGGCGTGCATCTGTCCAGTCTCAAAGTCCATTTGATATATTTTTCGTGCAATCTTTCTACCTCCTCATATTCTTTTCAGTCCCATACTTCTACTCCATACATCATTACACTTGCCACTATGGTTTCATACATTCTCATTCTCCTTTTGAACTCATTTTTGAATAATTTTTCTCCGATACTCCATACCTTTCTCACTACCACCCCAGCCCTTTTTACTCTTTCCCCCACGTGCTCTCTAGTGTCCTCCTAATTTTTGAACAAAAATCCTAAATAGACAAATTCCTTTACTTCTGCAACCTTTACCCCTCTTCACTGCGATTCTTACTATCTTTCTTTCTACCTCTTTTGCTGAAGAACATTATTTTCGACTTTTTACATTCAATAGAAGTTTCTTTTTTTCAGGTATTTCTTAAATCTCTTCATCATATTTCTTAGCACCTCTTTCTCCCTTGCTAACAATACCATATCATCCGCCCATGCAAGTGCCCAGAACCTAGTTCCCCACTACGACCAATCCCCCTTCCATGACTCTCTTGACTTTCTCTTCCATGTCGGAAATAAATACCGCGAAGAGCAGTGGGCCTTTCAGCCACCCCTGTCTTATTCCTAATTCTGTACAAAAGTTCTTTGACATTTCTTTCTCCTCTCTTACTCTATCCTTAGTTTTCCTTATATATTTCTCTTACTCTTTCTATAAAACCTCTCCTTATATATTGTCTATAGTGCTTCTACATTCCCGGAACCATGCACTGAGAATTTTTTGGGTTAGCTGCCGCATTAGCGATAGTAGAGCAGTGCCCCTAAAAGTTTGGTGCAGCTGCCGTTTGATGTTGGGCGCACAGCGATCCCACGTGGGAGAGCAGCGGTCCCACAAAGAGAGAGTAGCGTGCTCACGTGGTAAAGCTGCTCGACCTACTTAAGAGAAAATCCACACCAAACTGATGGGCGAGTAGCGCTCCACGTGTTCGGTGTTGCAACTGCATCGCGTGGTAGAGCAGCTTACACAAAATTTTTTCAGTGTGCTTCGCTTTCTGGTAATATCTCCTTACCTTCTACCTCTTTCTTTGGTCTTTCCATTGATACCATTGCATACACTTCATAAGCCGTATTCAAAAGTGTTATCTCCCTGTAATTTTCTACTTTCCCTTTTCCTTCCTTCTTATATGCTGGTTTATCAAGGCCTCCTTCCACTCTTCTGGGAAGCCTTTCCTTTTCCAAACTCTTTTGACTACCTCTTTGAATTTCTTTCTGGCTTCCCTACCACTATAAATCCACGCTTCATTGCTCAGCCTATCGCTTCCTTTCACCTTCCCTTTCTCTAATTTTTTGATTTATGCTTATATCTCCTCGTCCTGTAGCTCCATCTCTTTCGCATCACCCTCTATTATGCCCCTCTGTCAATTTTTTGTTTTCCTTTCATCTGACTCTTGAAACTTTTCTTTAAAATGTTCCCTCCATTCTTCCATTTTTATATTGTCACTTGTGCCTTCTTCTTTCTTCCTTATTTTATTGATAAATTTCCACGCTTTCTTTTCCGTTTTAATATTATTAATTTCCTCTTCTGTTTCTTAAGTTTCCTTTCGTATTTTCCCTTGCATAATTCCCTATATTCTTTTCGGGTACCCACATATTTTAACATCTTCCTTTTTCATTTCTTCCAGTCTTTGTATGCTTTTCTAGCTTTCTTTTTGTTTTTCTTGCATTCACAATCCCACCAAATTTTTGTCCAATTTTTACTTCTTTCCCTCCTTAGCCTTTATCTTTTTCATTCTTCTCGCTTCCTTTACTTTTCCTTTCAGTTCATCGCATGCCTAATTTAACTTTACACTCTCGAATTTTAGTTTTTGTCTTTTTTTACATATTCCTTCTTTGCTTTCTCTGTCCACACTTCTCTCTCTATTATTTTCACCTCTGCTTTTCTCCTCTCCTCTTTAATTTCACTTTCATCCATATCCCTAATGGTTGATGATCTGACTCTACTCTTGTCTCTGCACTCATTTTCCTTACCTGTTCCCACCCGTCGAGGTTTGTAATTATATAATGAATTATTGTTTCTGGATTACTTCTTACATACGTGAATTCCCCTTTTTCATTTCCTGCTTTGTTATCATTAAGTACATACCAACGCCTTTCTCCCACCATCTCCAATATTTCTTCTCCCTCTTTGTTGAGCAGCTGATCGCCCACTCCTAGCTATTTGTAGAGCTTTTTCAGATAAAAATTTTGTTACTTACTTACTTACTTACTTATTTTGTTACATTTGACTTTACCTTGTGTCTTTTCTCCAAAAATTTAATTTCTCTATTTCAAGTCTTATTTTCCATGATTGAAATGAAAACTACGTATCTTATTAAAAATCGTCAATAACAAAATTTGTAGATCTTTTCTGGGTAAACAATTTTATCACTTCATTTTGCTTCGTATATTGTATAGTGTGCCCGCAGAATGGAATTTTGGATTTTTAAGTATTTTTTTAGTGGTTAAAGCCAGAACTGGTGGTAAAAAAAGGCTGGTTAATGAACTCGACCTTTCTTTTTGGTCCCTAAAAGCGTTTGCCAATGTGCCATCTAATCCGATTAGTCCTTCAAGATTTATTCAGTATGCAGACGACGACGACGAAAACGATGACAACGACAACAGACAGACATCATTGTAAAAACTGTTTCTTCGGATTCGGGGGGTCTAGAAACGTGGAGATTTAATAAAATCCGCAAAAGTCAATTTTCACATAATGCCAATAACTTCTCTTTTAGGTGAGAATGTAATAAAATGTTAGATAGGCTCGATTATTCTAATTGCCTAAAACGCGCCAGGCGTTTAGAAGAATGACTGAGTATTCTTCTGAATGCCTAAATAAACCAAGCACTCAGACGCCAGGTAAACATTTTGTCCTAAGTTCTTCTGGACGCTGACAGTCGGCTGACTGCCTGATTCATCTAAAAGCCTACAACATATGAATGTACAAAATTATGAGGTAAATTTCCATAGTGTGGGATAGTGACGCAGCGAGGTTTTTGATGCCCGAGGCAGAGCCGTTACCGTCTAGTGTAGGAATAATATGCTCAATTCTGTACATTTCTATCAGATTATTTAACAGTCTCAAAACCGCTCTGGTGACTCTGAGTTACCATATTATGAAGTAAATCTTCTCCATTTTGCTTCCCTACAGAAGAAGCGTTGTAGTCGTTACAATTTCAGATATTTTTAAAATTACTTAATTGAACGTTTCTTAGTTGATAAATTTCTAATAGAACATTCTAAGCAATTGTCCGGATGAATGTGGGCAAGTGATGTATGTGGATGTATGTGGTGTAATTAGTGTAATTTACTGATGTATGTGTAAATGGTCGTTCGATTTCAATGAAACTTAATGAAATTAATGTGCTAGGTGAGAAACATTTGAGGCCCAAAGCATTTGAAAAAAACTTTGTAATTATGTGACTTATGCCATACTGAATTTTTGGGTTGGAGTTTCTTGAATTATCGACATTTTCAGAACTGATAATTGGATTTTGATGAAAGTTGGAGGTAACAGAGATGAACTGATAAATTTTAAGAATCTAAAACTTCAAGAAAATGTTGAAATTTTGCCCAAAAAAAAGTAAAAAAAAGGTTTGATTCAATTTTCCGTTAAATATCCATGCAAGAATAGAAAGGACTCCTTGATTCGAGACGAATTGATTGACCTATTTTTATTTTTTTACTTTCAAAAAAACGATTAATGCTTCCTCTGTGAGGAAGCAAATATATTCACTAATTAATAATAATAAGGAAGCAAAGTGCTCATCAAATGAGCACCACACAATTATAAATGCAAACAAAGTGGGAACACCGGAGACTGAATTCACAGCTGGTTTTGCATCAAAGGCATGTACCGGACTGTCACGTGACCAATTACTTTCGACGACTTTACTTGCAAACTTGTTAGTCGCATGGATTTTATGTACTAGACAGACGTTCGTCTTTATTTCCTCTATGACTGTTTGGTATGGAAAATGCATTTTAGTTATTAGTTTATGAGTGAGTTCGTCGAAAAAATTAGTCAGATGAAAGCCATTTGCATGGTCTTAAAGAAACAATATTCGTCTCTTAATAAATATCCTACAGCGTAAGGTACTACTGTGGGCAAAAAATAGTAAGACTTTTTAATTTAAATTTCGTGCTTAAACCCATTCGTCAAAATATTTTTTTTCTAGGTTGGTATGACTGTCGGTGACATCTGTGCCAAATGTCACATCAAAA
>JAUMHM010130341.1:6414-18909 GCA_032362435.1 Melikaiella ostensackeni
AGATCTCCAGTAAAAAATGCACGCAGCCTTATTTCGAACATTTGAAAATGTTTACAATATCATATTACAGAATACACGTCGAGAGATGGATTCAATGGAGCTTCGCACTGATTCAAAGTAGTGCTGAAAAGAATTAACATTAAACTTTCTATAAAATGCATGTTGCCTTTAAAGGCCAGTGCATCAATGTTTCCACAATCAAAAACTTCTAAATAAGTCAGGATGCTATGTTCTAAATAGCGATGTACATTTTTAAAACAGAACTCCAATTGTTTTGTTTTTTTATATGTCTTTGTTAGCCATGCTATGCGATTGTCTTGGAATAAACGTTTTGCAATGTAAATATGTAATGCGCCAGTGAAATCATAAATTTCCAGAAAGTTATACATTATAATCAACACCATATATTCCCCTCTTTCTCTCAAAGATCTAGAAAGTTCCAGACTGCAGAAGGAGAATGTTTTTCACGATTTATTTGCGCATTAAATAAAAACTTGAATGTTTTAATTAAATGTATTGTCTTAGAAGAAAGCAATAAATCAGATCTATAGCCGAAAGAAAATGGTATACATATCAAATTACACTTGTACACCTGCAAAATTTGCGTATTAAATAAATAAAGGAAGTAATAAATCATCCTTGTTTTTCTCATAACTGTACTAATTGAGATAATGAATAACCTCGAATCATATTTCGAAATTCATATCTCACACAATTGCGCAATATCATTTGGTGACGTCATTAAGAACATTCTAGAAGCTTAGCACGGACACGAACCACTTTTTGTTACGTCATTAAGAACATTCTAGAAGCTTAGCACGGACATGAACCACTACAGCTAAGAATGTTCTCGAAATTGGTAAGGTAGGAATTTTGAGGCAGAAACCCCCCTGCCTATCTACTGATTAATGTCAATGAAGACTTGAAAATAGCATGTACAATAGATCTTGTAAGAACAAGTTATTAGAATTTTCAAACAATGTAAAAATACAGTTGAGACCATTGGAGATTAAAGATATCCATAACCATATTAAATTCTTAACTATTCTTTTAGAAAAGGTCAGAACTAGTTTAAGACTTTTAATTTTGGCCAGTATCTCAAAAAATGTTGTAGAATTTCTGGCCAATTTGAATTTGAATTACAAATCTAACCAACAAAGTATCGATCTAAACAGAGAAATCTGTAACTCAAAAATAGAACAGAATAATAATCTAATAATTTTAAACAAATATAGGGTTGAATTTGACACTGATTCTGCTCATGAAGATCCTTTGATAATGAATTTTTCGAAAACAAAAGTTCCGGATGAGGTTTCGGATATATTACGTTTAGGTTGAAAATTCCAATTATTAAGAAAACCCACATCGAATTTCTCAATCTGATAAGATTATCGCTAAAAATCTTGAACTTACTGTTTTATTAGGAATAATAAAGATATTCTCATAGCCAAGGCCGATAAAGGAAATGTTACGGTTTCAATGGATAATAATGATTATAAAGTTTAAATGGCTTCCTTACTGAATGATTGTGATACATACATCAAATTCGATTTTGATCTGAAAATAACCCTTAAGGCACTACAAAATAAAACTTTTAATTTCATCAATGGTTGGAGAATTGAGAAAATTCTCACTCCAAATGTAGTTAGAAGAGATCTTATCACTACCAACTCTAATCTTGCTAGGACTTATGGATTGCCTGAAATTCACAAACTTGATTGTTCTCTCCGGCCTGTTATTTCTTCTATCAATAATCCAACTCATTTTTCAGCCAGAACATTTTGTAGAATAATCTCCGGCTCTTTATTGACTCATAAATATTTAGTAGAAAATTCTATCGCTTTTAAAGATCGCCTTTCCAATTTTAAAATTCCGGGTAATTATATCATGGCATCTCTTGATGTAACTTCCTTATTTATTAATACACCCTCGGACTTTGTTTTGAAGAGTATTGAACATTGTTGGTGTTTTATCAATCATAATACAAATGTACCATCAGATGAATTTAAAAAGGGCATTCTGCATATTTACTACATTCTACTGTTTTAAAATTTGATAATGTCTTTTACAATCTTTGGACAGCCCTATGGGGTCTCCCATATCTTCTATATTATCTGAGTTGGTAATGCAAGATTTGATATCCTATGCCTTTTCTAAATTTGATTTTGAAATTCTTGCTCACACGCGTTACTTTGATGATACCTTTTTGATTATTCCAAGTGAAAAACTTGATTTGGTACTTTACACTTTCAACTGTTTTTATCTGAGACTAAAATTCATATTTGGAAATAAAACTAATAATTTTATAAGCTTTCTGAACCTTTAACTTATCAGAGATTGCAACAATAATATTATGAATAACTGGTTCTGCAGAGAAACGTATCCAGGCAGATTTCTCAATTATTCATCTGATCATTCTATACATCACCAAATTGGTGTTGGTCAAAATCTGGTTTATCTGTCTATACTCCTTTCAGATACAATTTTTCACATCAGCAACTTGGATATTGTTAAGAAATTTTTATCTTATATTAACTATCGCAAAAATTCTGTTTATCAGCATATTAATGGAAGATTACAAGAATTAGAAACCGGAGAGACAAGGTTCATATTGATACTGAGAGTCATGTTGAGGTGGTTAATGTCAAGAAAGAAATCATATTTATTCCATTTTTAGGCACACTTTCCAACAATATAAACAGACTTCTTAGAAATTATAATATTAGGACTATTTTTAAAGCTGATAACAAGTTTGAAAGATATATTAAATTAGGCAAGGATAAACTGGAACTTTTGGACCAATAATATTTTTAATTAGAGCCACGTTGCCAGATTTAAATTCTGCAACATATGGGAATAAAGAATGACGATTATCGCAATGTCCTTGTTAGTTAGGTTTATTAATTAATACTCTCTGGTTTAGTGTATTATTTCGAATTATTTTTAATTCAGTTGCATTGCTTTGAATTCTTTTCACTTCTTTGAACTCTTTGTACTCTTCTGAATTACATGGAATGCTTTTAAACTTTTTCAAATTCCTTCAAATTCTTCTAACTTCCCTAAAATCTTCTAAATTCCGCTAAATTCTCTGAATTTTCTGAATTTTAATAACAAATGATGTAACTAAAGGAACCCAAATTTTGTGCAAAAATCTTTTTAATGGAAACAAGGCAAGTGGAGACATTGAAAGTTCGATTCTGGGAAAATCCGGATTGTTTAGATTATAAAAAAATTATTCATTTCCCCATTTTCCAACGAAAGCCTATCAAAGTTGAGAATGGGAGCAAGTTTATTGTCAGAAACTATGCAGTAGTCAGTGTCAACAGAAATTTAAAAAAATCCAAGGTGGATGCTAGTAAAATTTGATGAACTGATTAATTTTGCCCTTTGCCAATGGGAGTCACTCAGGCTTGTACGTTATTTATAGTATCAAATCATGTACCATATACTGTTGTCAAATGTTTTCGATCAGGATGAACTTGCTTGGAAATGGTAGACTTTGTCACAATTTGACAGTTGCCGTCTTGCAATTTTTCAAGATCACGACTGTCGCCGACTCCTAGACAGTTATTAAATATATTGACTCATCTTGCCAAGTTTGGGATGCCTACGTTGAAAAATGTAGGAATAAATAATTTTTTCAAGTTTGATCAGCCGACATGTTGGATTTTTTCAAAATTTTCCGTTTTTAATATTAACACCTGCCTTTCAGCAATTAAAACGATGTTTTCCTAATGTTGGTATCCCTCTTGTTGGTAGCTATAGAAAATGCCATTTTTTGTAATATTTATGGGTCTGATTTTTTAAAAATTGTGAATGTTTTCATTTTAACTTTCCGATAATCTTTTTTTTATATTACTCTGACTGTCTTTTTTGATAAACAGATTCCAACGATAGTAAAATTGTAACGCAATCTATATATCGCAGTACATTACCGTCAGAAATTATCTACACATTCAACGCGAGCGGCACTAAGAATCACTAATGACATTAGAAATTGGAAAAGGGGGGAATGGGGTAGGTGGATAACGAAGGATGGGCATAGGGATAGGGAAAATAGGAGTAAAGAAGGACTGGGAAGAGGGAAATGTGAACATGAGGAAAAGAGTAGGAGGAAGGAAAATGGGTAATGCGGGATGAAGAGGGGCTAAGGGACGTTAAATGAAGAAAAGATGGTAATAGGAGGGAAATGAGTTAGGGCACATATGGAAGGGACGGGTGGAAAATGCAAGTAAGAAGGAGGGAGAAAAGGGTGTGAAAAGTGCAACGCAGAATGAAGAAAAGAAGTTACGTGAGGGTAGTAAAAAGGGCAAATTGGAGGGGAAGGGAGTAGGGCAACTCAAATTTATCATGTGTCCGGATGTCTATTTATTTATATTTTTCCAGTGAACAAAAATGTCATAAATCTTTTTCTTCACAGTAGTCGGCGCATCGAGCGGAGAAAATTCACAAAGGGATAGTGATAATCATAATAGTATTCCAGAGTCCAGTCGTTTTAATGTTCCACGAGGAAGCAAAGTTACAATCCAAAAACTCAATGCTGATGGTCAACCTATACCTGGCCATGTTGTTGAAGGATATGTCGGAGCATCTCCAGCAACATATGGATATCCAAATGGGTTCGCGACTATAGTCACTCCTGGCCAAGTTCACAATGTATATCTCGATCGCGCCCCTGAGTATAACGACAATGGACATGATGATGGTGGTGATCCTGAATACATGTGTATTATAGAAAGAAGTAATGGTCTGTCTCCTCTCCGAGCAGTACTTAAGATTGCCAGCTCTAATCGCGAGAATAATCCCGCCAGAGAATATCGGCGTTTACGCCCGCGCGTTCTTTATATGAACCGCGTTAGGTGTGTTTCGGGACCGATACAACCTTTATCTTAACCGAATCACTAAAAGAATCGTAGTCGAAGAATCGATCTAGCATGTATCAACCTATAAAGTCGTTAAAATTTCAATTTTTTATTATTCTTGCTCAAAGCGTTGCACAGCATACATGTATCATTTCTTGGCAAAATGCACAGCATATGTGACTGGCTTCAAAAAAAAGGATCTAGTGGCTAAAATCAAGTTTTCGAGGAAAACGCGTTGAAGATTTGACATCAATTTTCCGTCGTTCTTTGCTTGTCGAGCGCAAGTTTTAGTCAGCAATCTGTACTTCGGGTTCTTTTTTTGGTCACTAAATCTGAATTCGAAGTCAAAATTCACAATCTGGAAATAGCTGCCCCAAATTAGCGGATCCAAAATTCAAAAAATGTACAATACTCGGAGTTTTTTGACAAGATGCTGACTAAGTGGTTCTTTTGGGCTACTGAATCCAAATTTGAAGCCAAAATTGCCAATTTCGAAATAGCTGACCCAAAAATGGCAGACCCAAAATAAAAAAATGTAAAATACTCGGACTTTTCGACAAGATGCTCACTAAGTGGTTTTTTTTGGGCTGCTAAATCCGAATTTGAAGTCAAAATTGCTGAATTTGAAATGGTAAACCCTTCATTAAGAAAATCTACAATACTCGGACTTTTTCGAAAAGATACTGACTAAGGAGTTTTTTCTGGTCGCTGAATCCTTATTTGAAGAACTGTAGAGCTTCGCGAAATTTTCATCAATCAATCTCGGACAGAGTGCATGTAAAAATATAAGATTTCAGCAAACTGAAACCGTCAAAACCTTCAAATCGAATTTTTACTAACAAGACTCTTTTTTCGCAGCCGGTCACGTATAAACACTTAAAAATTAAAATTTTGCGGCCAAACCAATATCATTCAAACTGGTATCTATTGTTAAACTCATCGGATGTCATCAAGATCAGGGAACTCTACCTGTATACTAGAAGTGATCTTAGACTGCCTGAAATATGTACTATGTAGATTTAAGTATTTTTCTTGTTACGCTGAAGTATATTTAATAATACAATTTGTTCAAGCTTTTAACTAATCGCACTGGCCTATAAACCATAAGCAAATTATGAAAATTCCGCTGAAAAACTATCTCTGTACCCAACAATGTAAGCAAAATTCATTCGGATAAAATAGAAAAATACATTTTTTTGTTCATTATGCTCCCTAAAGGCTAAAACAAAATCCTTTTTTTGCAGCAACAACAGAAACATCCGGCTTGGATATACGTATTCAAGCATGGACGTGTTTGCGGAAATTTCCTTTAATAGCATTCTGCCGTGCAAAACAAGAAAACCCATAACCTACATTTGGAATATGCATCGGTAGTAATTCGTGTATTTCTGAATTGTTCTTATCAGAATAATGCCCGAAAGTCATTACTTGAAATGTTTAGAAATGTTCCTGTGTATTATCCTTTCACAAGTAAAATATGTCAGATGCAGGAAACCAAGCGCGTAAATAAAAACGCCTTCACTTTGTATCTCAAAGCCGTGCGAAAGAAATACAGAAAATTCGTGAGAGGAATATCAGAAGGCAGAAAGTTGAAACTCCAAAGCTGAAAAATTATTTCCAGTATTTTTATGTGAAAATATTTTATTATACTATACACAAGGTTTCTTAATTATAAGATTTTTTTCTGCTTCATATATCTCTGCATACGTGAAAGGTATTGTGAAGATTTGAAGTTTTTGTTCATTAATGCAAAGTTTTGTAATAATAAAATGAGTTTTTTTCTTTACTTTCCACAAGTCCACATTGCAAAATAATCAGCAGAGACAACAAATCACTACAAATGCCGAACCTATGGAGATTTTATTTGTTCGCCTGATTTTCTATTGAGATTGCCTGAATGCACTTTCTGCATTTCCTATGCAGGAATCTCAGAGAGGAAAAAAATTAAATCGAAAATGAAGCTGTAAAGGAAATCAATGAAAAGCGTACAACTGCACTTGAGAGAGCTGAGTAAAATTAAAAATGTGCTTCTTAGCTTAAATTCGCTCTATTACTATTCACTTTGTGGGGATCCATACTCGTTTCTCAGATTGAATAAATTTCAAAAGGGAAAAAACCTGCCGTCTTTGGTGGAAAATTTTTCCGTTCCACGATAAGGACGAAAACCATGCTTCTCAACAATTAAATAGTCAGAAGAAAATTTGTATATCTTTATGAGATGAGCAATTTTCTTCTGAAATTTTTTCGTATTTTGTATATTTTTGCTGAAAAGTGGAATTTTTTATTTTCCACTTCATTTTTCACGATAAAGAAAAAAACTATGCGTTCATGAGAAAATTATTTGGAAGCAAATTTGTGGATCTCTTTGAGCTGGATAATTTTGTTCAGAAACTTTCCTCCCCATCTTGTATAGTTTATCTGGAAAATGAAATTCTTTATCGAAAAAAAATTACGATTAAAACAAGAACTACGCGTCTCGTCAAAAAAATGGTCAATTGAAATTAGTAGATCTTTTCTTGATGAACAATTTTTTCCACTTCATTTTTTCTGTATTTCCATAGTCTGACCGCTCAACGGAATTTTTAATTCTTTAGTATTTTTTCCAGTAGTTGAAAACAGAACAGTTGATTAAAAAGGCTGGTTAATGAAGTCGATCTTTCTTTTTGGTCCCTCGAAACGTGTGCCAAAGAGCAATCTAATCCGATTAGTCTTCCAAAAGTTCTTTATTATACAGACGATGACGACAACCACAGACAGACACCATCGTAAAACCTCTTTTTCGGATTCAGGGGGTCTCGAAACGTGGAGGTTTAATAAAATCAGCGATAGTGACTTTTCACACAAAACTCATACCTTCTAATTGAGATGAGAATGTAACAAAGGGTTAAAAGTGATTCAGGTAAAAATGCTTGGGAATAATCTCTGCATAAAAAAAACGAATCGAACAGAAAAATTCGTCGATTAAAGCAAATGAATCGGTCGACTCAACACAAATTTCGTTCACTTAACCAAACTTTATTGTATGTCAAACAAATACATCAACGAAACGAGTTTCTTCATTGAACACATTGTTTTCCTGAGTGCGACATATTAATAAAATAACGAAATGAGAATAATGATCTCTGGGAAACCTTTTTCCAGATCAAAAAGTCATTTTTGTTTGATACCGCTTAGCACCATAATTTCAGTATTCATCGTTTAGAAGGGCGAATAAATAAGAAAGAATAAATCTAGAGATAAAAATTGATACACAGATTGAAATGAAAAATATGAAAGAAACATTAGTCACTGTTCTGGATTTTGGTGTGACAATATTCTTGTTTGTAAGTGTGACATCATTGATTAGAATCATAAGGCAATGTAGAGAAAAAAAACTAGCATGAATTAGAATCGAAAAGTTTTATCTAAAAAAATCTGCCTGCCGCGCGGGCATACATTCTTATCACGTGCCTTGCGCTTCGTACTCGAATAAAGTTTGTCCAAAACGCGAAATTTTTTATACCACGTTCAAGTGTATTATAATAAATTTATGTTATATTAATATCTGTATCTTAATTCTTATAACGAATTATGTTCATCGCTTAACAAATTAAAGAAGTGCATTAGTTACTATTTTCTTTAAATTTTGAATTTGACAGAAGTAAAATCTAATTAATCAAAGAGACTTCGGTTTATATTTTGAGTCACTTTCCCATAAAATGGAATTTTTTATTTCAAATAGCATATTTTTACGATTAAACGGAAACTGGTCATTTAATGAAAAAATGGTCCATGAGAAATTTGTGGACCTTTTTTCGGTTAAAATGTTGTCGGTAAACTTTTTGTTTTATCTCGGTCGTTTTTCCAATTATTTTTATTTATTTTTCATGACATTGTTCACGAGTAAAACAAAAATAATGCGTTGTATCAAAAAATAGTGTCGAGAATACTTGTAGATCTTTTCGAGATGAGCAATTTTGTGCCGCAGCATTATTTCGAATCTTGCATAGTTTGACAAGAAAATGGAATTCTTTATTTTTGATAACATTTCTTACGATTGAAACAAAAACCGTGCGTCTCATCACAAAAATATTTCCCAGCACATTTGTAGACCTTTTTGAGATGAACAATTTGGTCTCGAATTTTTTTTTTGTATCTCGTATACTTTAGCTGGAAAATAATTTTTTTTTTAAATACCACTTTGGATGGATAAAACCAGAACGGTTGGTCAGAAATGGCTGGTTAGCAAACTCGAATTTTCATGTATGTCCATAAAAACGTATGCCAAAGAAAAATCCAACCTGTTTAGTCTTTCAAAAGTTATCCAGTATACAAACGACGACCACGACAACAGACAGACAGGCACCATCGTAAAACCTATTTTTTCGGATCCAAGAGGTCCCGAAACATGGAGATTTAATGAAATCCGTAAGAGACAATTTTCACATAAAGCCAATACCTTCTCATTGAGATGAGAATGTGAAAAGGCTAAATCATCTTGTGACCCTTATGATTCTGCTGAATAAGAAAAAGGTGGAGTCTACACAGCCGGCGCCGGCAGCGAACGATGTTGCCGGCTGTTTTTCCCAAAAAGCGAAATACGAAAAAAAACGAATCACGTTTACAGTCATGCAAATACCTGAAAATATGATTTTCAGGGTCAAAACTGATAAAAATCATGTTTGCAAGAAAAAATAATCTGTTCGAATTTTTTTTCATTAAAATGCGGTGAGCATAGACGTTGGAAAGGGGTAGGAGTTTGACCAACATTATTTCCTTGACCAGTCACGGGGGCTCATTCCCGCCCCGACGAGACGTTGGAAAAGGGTACAGGTTTGACCAACATTATTTCTGTGAAAAGTCACAGGGCTGCCTTCCCGCCCCCACGAGATGTTGGGAAGGGTTAGGAGTTCGACTGAAATTATTTCCGTGACCAGTCACAAGGGTGCTTTCCCGCTCCCTCCATTAAACGTTGGAAAAGGGCAGGGGTTTGATGGATGTTATTTCTGTAACCAGTCACACAGGTGCCCTTCCGTCCCCATCAGATGTTGGAAAAGGGCAGGGCTTTAACCAACATAATTTCTAGAACCAGTCACAGGGGTGTCTTCTCGTCTCCCACGAGACACTTGGAAGGGGTAGAGGTTTGACCAATATTATTTCAAAAAATAGGCACACGGGTGCCTTCACGCCCACACGAGATGTTGGTAAAGGGTGGGGATTTGACCAACATTATTTCTGTGAACAGTCACAGGGGTGCCTCCTCACCCCGCCACGAGATGTTGAAAAGGGTTAGGGGTTTGACTAGAATTATTTCTGTAACAAATCACAGGAGTGCCTTCCCGCCTGTATACAATTTTAAAAAAAGGTTGTAAACATAACATTTTTCTTTTAAAAAACTTTTTTTCAAGTTTTGACATCGAAAAATGTTTTTTTTTTTGCAATTTTCATGGCCATACTCATAATGAGAGCATAAAAATACATCGCTACACACTTTTCGGAACTTCACACACGGGAGGAAAAAAACAGCCGGCAACGAACAATGTTGCCGGCGCCGGCAGGCTAGCCACTACGAAAGAAATAACGTTTCAAATATACCCATATATCTTCAACAATTGAATATCCTCTCTTTAATTTGTATGGAATTGCACATACAAAATTTTTTGACATAACTGAAATAAATTGATTCAGGAAATTTAAGTAATTACTGCAATTAATTTTAGAAATGATCAATGGATTAGAATTTTAAAAGGAAATTTATTTTCTCGGGAATTTTTCTTTTCAAAGTTAAACTATACGACGCTTTTATATTTTGTTACATCAATAAAAAAACTACGTATTGAAACGCAATATAATTAAAGTTTTTTAATCTTATTTCACGTTTCTCTCCCAAAATGTTTTAGGTATTTAATTAAGAAATTATTACACATTGCAAGAATTTAAGATTATCAACTTTTGCGCCATGCCTTGAAAACGTGCTCATCACGTATACACAATAATATATTTTTCTTAGGCATACAAGCCCTTGAATCTAACCTTCCGTTTACCAAAAATGACAGATTCTTCCTGAACTTGATGAAAGAGCATATGGCGACGCTTTCTTAGATAACTTTAAATATTTTAACAACATTTTTCGTGAGTGAAACAAAAACTATGCGTTTCAACAAAAAATAATCTGTGAAAATTCTGTAGAGCCCTTTCAGACTATCAATTTCTTCTGAAACGTTTTTTTCCTATCTCGCATTGTTTTGCTGGAAAATGGAAATTTTCACTTTTAAGAAAGAGTTCCCAATGGATAAAACCAGAACCGTTGGTCAAAAATGTCTAGTTCAACTCGTTTTTTCTTTTTAGACTTTAACAAAGTGTGCCAAAGCGCAGTCCAATGGGATCATTCTTTCGAAAGTTATCATATACAGATTTTCGTTATTGTAAAAATCATTTTTCTGATTCGGGGGTTTCAAAACGTGGATATTTGATCCTTTCATCTATTGTATCTCTCATGTTTATGTAGATGCTATTTGAATATATGAATAAGTATCTATGAAGAAAATGTATAGTCACAAGAGAATACCAAAAAATACAATAATTACAATAAGGACAACAACGGGAAAATTGTAATTTTTCGAATGACTTTGTAGTTACTTGTAAAATCCCGTGAAACTGTCTAAATTCTAGCAAAAAATTTGATGTTCTAGATTTCTTCCATTATTTCAAAACCAAATTTTTTTATCTTGGCAATCTTAAGAAAATGTACTAGAATCTACAATTCTTAGTTAGGATTCGGATAATTTTGCAGAATTCTACAAGCTTAGATCTATGAAGAACGTCAATGACAGCAACAAGCATAAAAAACATTTAGTACTTGCTTATATGTAATGTAGTATTTTTCTATCTACTGAATAATGCAAATATTGGTATTATATAAGAAAATATGCTTTGAAACAAGACTTCTAGATTCAAAAGAAATTGAAGACAAAAAAAACAAATGTCTTCAAATAACTGATTAAATATATTTAAAAACTTCAAAAATAAAATAATTTATTAGACTAGATGATGATATTAATTCACTAAGAGTCTCTCTCTTTTCGGTGAATACGTAATCATGCGACACGCTTTCGCAATTTCGTCTGGCTAGTATTACCGAATTTCCCGTAATACTAGCCCTAAAACTATACTTAGAGCTAACAGTAAATATTAATAGATAAATAAATTATTTAACGTCATGTGAGAAGAATGTTGTTTGATTTATCCTGTATTGCAAGTTTCTAAAAATTATATTCGCTATCACTATAAACTGAATATCAGTATCAGACCAGTATCAGTGTCATAAAATAAATTACTGTTTTATTGGCTATTGTTGTATTCACTTTGCACAATTTGTTGTTAAAAGTATGCAAGCAATAAGATCTACATAAAACTGTTCATGGAATTGTTAGGAAGAGTGGAAAAAATAGAGAGAGGAGGGAACGGAATTGAAGGAGTGGATGCGGATAAGGTGCAGCAAGGTATGGAGAGGGGAGCGATGGCCAAATGTGGAAAAAAGGGACAGTGGTACCAATAGTGAAAAAAAGGACAACCCGAATAGCACGGAACGTTCCGGGAACGTTCCAGGAACTAGCCGCTGGGACTTTCGGAACGTTCCACTGGAACGTTCCAG
>JAUMHM010130377.1:0-17224 GCA_032362435.1 Melikaiella ostensackeni
GATTAATACTAGGTGATTTTTATTAATTTAACTAGATTCTACAACCGTTTTTTAACATAACACGTTATTTCCATATTTTTATCTTTTAAGATATACAAATGACAAACTTTAAAATGTGTAAAAATATAAAATGAACACTCTATTACAATGACATATCGTATATGTATATCAGAGGTGAATTTAGCATGGACATTATAAGTTTATACACAAAAACTATTGCCGATGTAGTTTTTCTCACAGGTAAACGCATCTTATACAGGGTGGCCGTTTTAACCGAATAAAGAAATTTCCGGTTTTTCCCGGTTTGCAAAAATTTTTCACGGTCATTGAAATTTTAAAAATCAAATTCTGAAAGCTGAACATACTTTTATTGGCTGTAATCAAAACTGAATTTCAAATTGAACCACTCAAAGTGGAACTCTTCAATTTAAAAATTCAAATTTATTATTATTTAATTGTATTTAATTAAATTAATTAATTTGAATTAATCAATTAATTAAATTAATTTAAAAATTGAAGCTTAAAAAACATTTAACTCAAAAGCTTAATAATTCACACGTATAAAATGGAAGCATTCAACACTTTTCAATTGTACAATTTTAAATTAAATATCGTTAAACTGCAAAATTTTAAATTTTAAACTCTTATAAATTGAACAGTTCAAAGATTTCTGGTCAAAAATTGTAAATCCGCGCTATCACGTTTAATGCTCTAAATTAAAATATGAATAATTAATGAATTTGTAAATGTTGAAAATTATACAATTTCAAGCAATTTTATGTTAGATAGATTGAAAAATTGATTGATAACAATTTTTTTTAACTGTAAACTTTTTAAATTAGAAGTTAATTATTTTAGTTTTAAGTTTTTTGAAATAAATAATCGTATAGTTGTTATTTGAATATCAAAATTCAATACAATCAGTTTCAAATTCTTCAGTTTTGAATATTTGACTTTTAAATTTATTTCAAATGACGAGTCAAATATTGATAAATATTGAAAAGTTGTTCTTTTTTTTTAATAAAAAATTTTCAAATCGACTGGGTTTAAAATTGAATATTTTAGACTGAAAAATTGTTTGATTAGGATTTGAAATTGAAGAAAAGCGTTTAATTATGAATCTATAAATTTGAAATTATTTCAAAATTGGAAAAAGTTTTATTAGAATCGTCTTGAAAAATCAGTTATTATTAAATTTTTAATAATCGAAGTGCAGTAAAATTTTTTAAATCTCTAGCTACGTAATATCTACAGTTGATCAAGCTAAAACGTTTTTTATCAAAAAATTTCAATTTCAAGCGTCTAGATACAAATTAGGACAGTGCCTACCTTCTTACGGTACTGCACAAACTTTAGCCCGCTAGCACGCCTTCCTGCAGTTGTAAATCAGTAAAGTAGCTGTAATCGCTTGCTTACCTGAAATCCTAGATGTACCCGTGATACCCTCCGATAATTTTTTTTGCCTTTCTGTCTTCTTTAAACAAGACAGCAGCTTTAAAATTTTCGGCTACATATTTCCTTTCCCGTATATACCTATTTTAATTGGAACCACTATTTACAAAGCAAAACATATCGTGTTTGATATCAAATTTAACAGCATAAAACGAATAATCTGAAAATATATAATTCAAAAAGTCTAGTGTTTTTGTAGGAAAGTTGAATTATTACTTTTTTTAGATTGATTTTTCATGGCTAAAACTATAAATGTTGGCAACAGAAGGCTGACTAACGAACTTGATCTGTCTTTTTGGACCAAAAAACAGTGTGCGAAAAGATATTTAAATCAGAAAATTCCTTCGAAAGTGATCGCGTCGTCAGACATCAGACAGACCGACAGACAAACATAATTTCGAGCAAAATCGTACACAATACAAGAAGGTACTGACAAACAAAATTGTTCATGGCAAAAGGGTCTGCGAATTTAAAAAAAAATACAGTTTTTGATAAGACGCATATTTTTTATTTTAATCACGAAAAATATCATTATAACTAGAAAGTACCACTTTTCAGCAAAACTATGAGAGATGCAAAAACATATTCAGTCTCGAAGAGATCTACAAATTCTCTCGAACCTTTTTTTCTGATAAGACGCATAGTTTTTGTTTTAATCGCGAGAAATGTCATTGAAAATAGAACATACCGTTTTCCACAAAAACTATGCGAAATACGGAAAAATGTTGAGTAACTAAATAGTTTACCTGAAAATTATCTATAAATATGTTCCAGACTATTTTTCGATAAGACGCATAGTTTTATTTTTTATTGTGAAAAAGCCATTAGACAAATAGTTTAAATTTATAGAAAAACGACACAAGACACAATAAAATTTTTGACGGAGAAACTTTTCCTTCACTGCACAAGTGTCGGACAGGGGTCAAAAAAATGCATATAACATAGATTGAATACAATAGACCTCAAATGATACACAAAATTTTGCGTTTGGGCCATACTTTAATTGAGTACAAATCGTAAGACACGTGATGAGAATGTATTCGTTAAAACCTAAGGACCTTTAATAAAAGAGAATTTAAAATCTTTAAATTACAGTTGTCAGTGGTTTGACTTGTAAGTTTATAAATTCTCCGCAGAAATGCGAAGGAAGCGCAAAGACCGAACGCGAAGCGCGAGATCTGACAGACACGCACCTTAGGCGCGCTCCAACTTATGAGATTGTGCCCGCGCTGCAGGCAGATATTTTTATTTACAGTTATTGGTATTAAATACAAATAAGAAATTAATATTTCTAAAGTATAAGTTTCGTTTCATTTATAATTATTTTTAAAATGAGCAAAAATTACATTTTTTAACATTTTGTTAATTTTCATCACAATTTTTAAAAAATTAGGCATTACAGTAATGTTCTAGAAATCAAAAGTTTTGACCTCATTGCGACACCCTAGGACCATTATTTATTTCAAAAAATCATTGCATTTGTTATTTGTAATAGAATGCAGCGAACTTTTTAGAATTTGTCATTGTCGATTTCGAAAATTTCGCTTTTTCAGCCCTCTACTACGCAGTCATAAGTGCCATAGAGCTCTACTACATAGGCTTTTGTTCAGTAGAACTCTACCGCGCAGCCGTATGTGCGTTGGAACTATACTGCGCAGAACTATGTTTAGTATCACTTTTCTGCGCATCTTTGAGCTGTTGGTATGCTACTGCGCATATTTTAACAAATTTTAAAGATTTCAATTGATTCAAAAATATTTCGAAAGGTATCAAGGATTTCAAGAGACACCAAAGGATTTTAATAAATTTCAATGGAATTTCAAGCAATTTTATAGAAATCAAAGGAATTCACAAATTTTTGCTCTGTAAAGTTTTTTTCTGCATAATCACGATTTTTGTGTACTTACATTAACTTCTGACTAACATTTATTTGGCTTAAATGTATTCTTTCTAATTAGGGGTAGAATTTAGTATTATGGGTTGTTTTCAGACAAATAATTTTGTGATGCTCGTTGTGCTCAAAAATAGTCCTAACCTTTGATATACTTTTTCTTGTACATATTCTCTGAGTTTTTATTGGAAGGTTGTTTTTTGTATTAGCGGTTGATTTAGTTAAATTAGTTTTAGGTGTTCTAAAGAGCCAAAAATAACCTAAAATTCTGATACGCTTATATTTAGGCATAGTACATATTTTCTTTTGAGGGTAGTGTTTAGATCAGGGGTGTTTCGTGGCAATTCATTTTTGCCGTTTTGGAAAGCCCAAAAAAACCCGAATTTCTGGGGTGTTCGATTTTTTAAAATGTTTCACATTTGTTGCAGTGGAGTTTACACCTAAAAGTCGGTTTTTTTGAGAAAAATAAATGAACCCAAAAATCGGTATTGCTGCCCAAAAATAGCCCAAAATTATGGGATACAGAAAATGTTCAAGTCCATTGTGGAGGTGCTGGGTGAGCGGAACTTATTTACCAGTGTTTTATGGGGCACGCTGAAAGGAAGTGGGGAGGGCTAAAATGAAAAAATGAATGAATACCTCACAAAAGAAAAAATACGTATTCATTTTGTTTGTGAACCTTACAAAATCATCTATTTCTCCGAACGAAATTCGAACTACGCTTTTTTGGAACAACAACAATGTAGAAACTCCCTTATTTGATATTTTGAATCGCAAAATGCCATTCTTTTTTAGACCAATCACAAAATATCGGAAAATATTTCAACAGATTTCATGGAAATTAACAGGATTTCCAAAAATTTTTATTATTTCAAGAAATGTTCAAAGCTTTTAAATGTTTTAAAACCTTTTTGAAGATTTAAAAAATTTTAAGGAATTTCAAGGACTTTTACAAGATTTATTCAAGGGATTTGATATTATTTCAAAGGTTTCAAGGTGTTTCAAGAGATCTAAAAATTTCTTATGTTATTTCAAAGAATTTCTTAAACTTTCTAAAGATTCGATTGGAATTCGTAGGACTTGAAAGATTTTAGGGTTTCTTTATTGATTCCAAGGGACATCAGAAAATATCAAAGATTTCGAAGCACTTTTATAAGATTTCAATGGATTTTAAAGGGATTTCAATAGATATAAAAAATTACTGAAATTTTCATAATCTTTCTATACGTTTCGGAGAATTTCACAAGAATCAAGAGATTTCCTAGGATTCCAAAGATGTGAAGAAAATTTCAAATATTTTCCAGGGATTTCACACGATTTAAAAAAATGCACACAGTTTTAAGAAATTTCCATGAACTTCGGAAAATTTGGAAGGTTTTCATACGATTCAAAGTTTTTAGAATATTCCAAGGGATTTCAGAGAATCTCCATGATCTCGAAACATTTCAAGGGACACAGTTTTTAAGCATTTCTTAGAATTTCATGAGATTTGAAATATTTTAGGGTATTTTAAAAGATTCAGAGGCATTTTCAAGAGATTAGCAAAATTTTAGGGGATTTCAAAGGATTTTAATGATTTTTGGGTATTTTTGAAAATTGGAAGGAATTTTGAGAAGCTTTAAAAGATTTCAAGGGGTTTGAAATATTTTAGGGTATTTTGAAATTGTGCGAGGCATTTTTGAGGAATTTGCACAATTTGAAAGGATTTCGAAGGATTTTAATGATTTTAAGGCATTCAAAGAAATTTTCATGGGGTTTATAGTATCACGGAAGATTTGGAACGATTCTACAGGTCCTATACGGTTTTAAGATATTTTAAAAGATTCCAAGGGATTTCATAGGGTTTCTGAGGATTTCGGTGATTTTAAAAGCTCAAATATTTGAAGAGATTTTCAAATACGTTTCACAATTCATCTGAATTCCTTGTAATTCTTTGATATATGTCATGTTTCATACAAGGGCTATGTATTTAAAATAGCTAATCGTTGCGAAATCGCGAGAGGGTGACTTTCGTTCATTAGTTTGTTTATGATACAATGGGCCATTTTTTTCTTGCTCTAACCCACTGGACATTATATGTAGCTAGTTATTACATTGATTGATGATTTGTTTTAATGGATTTGAAGGTCTTGAAAGAAGTGGAACCCCTGATAACTTGGACAAAAAAGGAGTTTGAGATTTGTTGTTGGATAAAAATTTTTGGTTTGGTCGGAGTGAAATCTCCGCAGTTATTTGTTATACCTGGAGGACTTGCGGTCATTTATAAAAAAAAGAAACATTAAAAACCGTTAAGAATTTTATTGTCGGTCGATTTTTGTCCAAAAAGAGTGCTTTTTCCCACTGTGCAACTATGGATTGGGAAAATGGAACTATAACTCTATTCCCCCAGAGAATAATCTACAGACGCCCATCTTTACGTATTTGGGCGGAGTTACTGGTTGTCTTTACACCGGAGAGTGGAAGGCTGGGTGCGCGCGCGCAGAATGGAGGAGTGAAGCGAAACTTCCGAAAGCGGGTATTGATGGGGAGGAAACAGCCAATATCTGTGTCTCCCTTTCCTCTCCAAATTTCACTTCTCCCGTCCATCCTGGGCGCGCGTAACTGAACTTCCACTTGCTACTGTAAAGATGACCACTGTCAAAGAAGGAGTTTCGTGGGTGATAGTCTCCAATATAGAAACAGGCACTCAATTTTTTACGACGTCCAGGGAGCGTGCGGTCAAGTTTCTTTAAGAAAGTGTGATGGTGGGCTGGCTGTTGGACCGGGTGCATGTCACATGTCGCATGTGCTTCCTCGTTGAAGCTTCGGAGTTGTGATTAATTTTTTTAATAATAACTGAATCATGTTTCTTGAAGATCAAAATAAAATCTACTTTCTTATCAAACTTTTCAAGGTCATTTTTAATCACTCAAGGCGAAAAATGTCTAAGGTATATGAAAAAAGCACATTCTAAATTTCCCACCCTCCATATAGGATGGTTTCTTACTTTTGAGGGTAGTTCTCTGAATAAAATTAGGTTTAAATTATTTTCAGTGATACCACATAGAATTTTATTATCATAATTATTGCTTTTACGCATTTCTTTCATATTTTGACACACAAATAATGACTTAACACTTTTTAGCGTTTTAAAGCCTTGGAACACGGGCTAAACTTTTTTCAATTTATAAAAAATCTCGGTGCAATTGCAGAATGGGGGCGTCACATCTGTTTTGGCTTGGATTTTTTTTCGGTAACAAACTATTAGAATCTTTAATTGAACGATAAATGAAGAGATCTGACGAGGCAAAAGTTTAAGATTATTGTTACTTTTGTTACTAAGATGTCTCAAATATGGGTCTGTCATGATATCGGAATTCACGATTCATGGGAGCAGGAAGGCATCCCTGAGACTAGTCACAGAAATAATGTTGGTCAAATCCCTACCCCTTTCCAACATCTCGTGGGGGCGGGAAAGCACCCCTTTGACTGGTCACAATAATAATGTTGGTCAAACACCTACCCCTTTCCAACGTCTCGTGGGGGCAGGAAGGCATCTAAACGGTGAGTTTAATATGATCATTCCGATATCGTGACAGACTCATATTTGTGACATCGTAGGAACAAAAGTAACAATAACACAGGCCGACAAAATTCGAACAAATTTCAGCCTAGAAAACTGAGAAACGCCATAGTAGGTAGTATTTAACATATTAATCAAAAAATAAATGATTTATTAATTTACTTTTGAGCCCTCTTAAATGGAAAGTTTAATTTATAAGTATCCAAAGATTCGTGAAATGTAAAATAATTTTTATTCATATCGCGCGCAGCTCCAGTGAGCGCCTAGGGCGCGCACGTTTTTAGATCTCGTGCTACCCGCTCGACCATTTTTGGTCCTCGCGCTTCGCGCTTGGATATTTATTTCTCGCATTCGGCTTATTTCTTGGATTGTTTGATTAATTATACACACTTGAATTGAACATAAGCCAAAATATCTCTTTCACACTCCAGATTTTCCATGAATTTTTATGCTTGATTTTCTGAGTAACTGACTGTATGTTTACTGCATACGTCGCGTGGGCCAGAAACTTACTAGCAACTTAGATTCTATAATTCTATATGAAAATTGTATTAAAATTTTATCATATTCTTTATGAAAACCATTATTATTTAATTATTAATACTATCCCCCGTTCTGGGACTGCGTACTTGGAAAATTGTATAGACCTTTTAAAAAACTACTGTTCCTCCCTTGGACTTTTTTCCGTATATCACGTTGTTTGAAAATTGGAATTTTCAATTCCATTAGCATTTTCCTTGGATGAATCCCAAACGATGAGCCCTATTAAAGCATGGTTAATAGTAATGTTTTAGGTCTTTTAAAAAGCTAAAATCCTCCCTTCAGACTTTTTTATGTACCTTGCATCGTTTGGCTCAAAATTGAAATTTTCATTTTTTTTGCATAATTTTCTATGGTTAAACCCCAAACAGCGAGTCCTATCAGAAATTTGTAAATTGAAATTTATAGGCCTTCTGAAAAGCTATAATTCCTCGTTTAATCATTTTTACGTAGCTTGCGTCGTTTGGGTCAAAATTGGAATTTTCAATTTTTTCATAGTATTTCCGATAAAGAAATCAAAAACAACGAGCCATATCAAAAAAAGGTTAAGGCAAATTTGCTGGTCTTTTAAAAAGCTACAATTAATTTTATAAACTTTTTGAACGTATCTTTTTGAACGTATTTTGGTCGTTAGATTTAAAATTGAAATTTTCGATTTTTGCATATAGCATTTTCAATAGATAAAACTGTTGGCTTAGGGAAGCCTGGACAACGAACTCGTAGGACCCCAAAAAAGTGTGCCAAAGCCTGATTCGATCTGTTCATTTTTTCAAGAGTTGAATCGTGTTTACGGTCGGACAGATAGACAGATGCCATCGCGATCTAAATTTAATTGACATTTGTTAATATTTGATAGCTTCGCAGTTATTGGGTGGTACTTTTAACTCTAACTACTTTTTTTTTTACTTTTCCCCAACAATGCGATTCAGTCTTGTCTTCTGTTTCTTTAACCATCTTATTTGTAATTCTTCCTTTTTTTGAGACAGTCAGTTTTTGATACCGAACGTGAGGTTTGTAAATCTAAACGCAGTCTCAAGTTTGAAGAAAATCATCCATCTTCAAAAATTACAAAGCTATCACTAGGGAAGGATTTATTATCCACAGAAAAGTCTTCAGGTGAAAAGAATAAATTATTAATTGAAAAATTAATTATCCATTTAAATAAATATAATTTTATTACATTTTTTCAAATCTAGAAAATGAGTGTTAATTCTTTTTATTTCTGAGATCAAAAATTAATTCTGTGATAGATTTCATGATCAAAATTGAATCTCTTATAAGTATAAATGAATATCTAGACAATTTCTTTAGATTATAAATATTTATGTAAAATACATTTTTCATTTTAAATGTTAAATTCTTCACGTTAATTATGAAGAAGTGTGCCGGACAGAAGCAAAAGCCGACGAGATGATTTCGCAGATCGTTGCTTGGAAACCTGAAGACTTTTTGGTATGTTACATTAGTTATTAATATTTTTATTTAATTTCTGAATGTTAATTATTATTTTTTAATTATGTGTATAATGCAGAAGATTATGATACTCTTTTCACAGAGCAACAAAGGTGACACACTTAATACATCCATTCGGAAACAAATTGGTTTCGAACAAGTTTCAAAAAGCTACAAAACTTTTGAAGAATATAACAAAATGCTTATTTTTAATATACTATTAAAAATAGCCAATAAAATAAAGAATGCAGTAATAACTAATGATCAGCTTCCCAGGTAAAAAAAATAGCATATTTTTAAAGAAAATTTTAAAAACGGTTAAAAAATTTAACAATTTCTAATTTATGATTGTACACATGCATAAATTCTTGAAAACTGCACAATTTAAAATAGAGGATTTGAAAAATAGAACTATTTAAAATCGAAAGTCTTAATTTAAATTTTTACAGCGTTAAAAATGGTATAACTTGTGACTATGAAGCTTTATAAATTGGCGAAAACTTCAAGAATGAACAATTTTAATCGAAGTGTTAAAAATTAAACGATTTCCAATTGAAACGTTCAAAATTAAAATTCAAAATAGTTTTAAATTGGAACCTCAATAGTTGAACAATTTGCTTAATTGTGAATGTTTATAATTTCAATTGTTCCATTTCTTAATTTTTAATAAATAAATTTAAAATGTTTGTATTTTAAAAATTATGCGGTATAATTCGACAATATTACTAATATTAATTCATTTCAATAAAAATAATTTAACTTTGAGAGATATCAATATAAAAAACTAAAAAGGCTTTAAATTCAAAATTATTATACCAGTATAGTTTTGAACGCAGTTTGTAATTATTAAATTTTTAACGTTTCATGATATAAATTATTCCATTTTGAATTTTTTCAGTTTAAAGTGATTTAATTTTTTTTAAGTATTCATTAGAATAATTCAATGTTCAAGGTTTACAATTTTTTAATTTTCAATGAACGGTGCAACTTAATGTGAATTTTTTTTTATTAAAATTTTTTTAAATTTTTAGTCTAAAAATCTTCCCAATTACGTTAATGTTTACTTGATTTGATGTGAAACTATAATTTGAAAACTGTTTACAATTTTAACATAAAATTTTGAAATTTTGGAAGATTTAAAATTGATATGTTCAACTGGAAAAACTTTCAGTTTCAAATTTAAGCAGTTTTGAACGCGCAATTCTAATAAGTTTTTTTTAAGGCCCCAACATAAAAACTGTTCATTTTTAAATTTAAATTTGGAAATGTTGGTTCTTAGGTCTCAATTTTTAATTGTTCATTCCCGAACGATACAAATTTTAAAATGTACAGTTTTTGAATGCTTACGTATTTCAGGAAATTTTAAATTTTGACGCATTAAATTAAAAAATGCTAGATTTTGAAAATTTCCCATTTTAAATTCCACAGTATTGTAGGCTTCTGATTTGATATTATACAATTAATAATTATAAGCACTTAAAATAAAATATTATTCAATTCTTAACTCTAAATTTTTAATAATCTATTTTGAACATTTGAAAATCAAAAATTCACTGTTTTGATTGCATAGTACTGAAATTTTCTAAGTTTGAGTGTTACGAAATGAAAATTTGAGGATTGCGTAATTTTGAAAGCTGCGAATTCCAATTTATTTATCATTGTAAGCTACTGATTTTTAATTGTGCATTACTGCAGTTTAGTTTTGAATATACCGATTAAAGAAATGTTCATCTAGGATAGTTGAATTTTCAATTTAAGTGAATTTTAATTACCGTGAATAAAAAGTTACTGTAGACTGTAAAACCTCAAGAATTGTTCGGGTATTTTTTCCTAGATTTCACCGGCGATCCTTGTATTCTAAAAAATCTATTAATAATGACACATTTCATTAAAAAGATTTGAGAAGTGGGAAGTGTTGAAAAACTCTGGTACAAAAATTATGGTGACTGGAACGAATTCGTACATGTTGGATTTCGATCTCTGTATAACTGTGTCGAATTCGTGTGAGGTTCCTGTAGTCGGAGATCTCATTCGACTAGGAATTGTCAATGACGGCAATAATTTCTGCAAACTGGTGTTTGGCTACATCAGAAATGTAGCGACAACCTATTCAAAGAGCAAGATGACTAAAAGTAAGTTTCAACAATAAATATAAGTTTTGTATTTTTGTAAATTCTGTAACATAGGTATGTGGAATATCAGATGTTAAACATTAATTAATTTTTTTAGTTATTTGTGCTGTGATGACAAAGTTCCTGGACATAAAAATCTATAATAGCAAAATCCTGGATTTACGTTTAATAACGAATTTGAATTTTTCGCTAAATCTAATGCAAGCATTGAGCGAATTTAAATCAGCACCTCTCTTGTCTTTGATAATAAATCCAGAAGTAAAAGATTATACACTTCCTCAACCTTCTAATCTAAAAGTCGTGTTGCCATCTGATCGTTCAAGTTCGCAGGTACCATATCTGAATTCCTTTTTTAGTTTGAATTTTTGTAAACCGAAACTTTCTGTTTTAGTAATATATATTTATTTCCTTTAAATGATTATTTAGTTACTTTTACATATGGATTATGTAAAAAGCAGACAATTCGATGCTGTAATGCGAATTAATAAGGCTATTGCAAGTGAAGCACCAAAAGTTTGTTTAATTGAAGGTCCTGCAGGTACATCTTTATATCTGATGCATAGTATCATTTTAAGTTTTAATGTACAACTAAAAATCTACTCCTTTCATTAATTTTCATTTTAGGTACAGGAAAAACAAAAATCATCATTGATATTATTCTTACGGTCTTGGGAAATGTCCAATTAAATAATGGTTTGCCACCGAAGGTACTTGTCTGTGCTAAATCGAAAGTAGAGGTTGATGAAATTATGCTCAGATTGGCTTCAGTAAAAAAGGATTTAGGTAAGTATAAATAATATCTAGACTTGTTGTGAGCCTTTTCTATATTTAATAATCATTTAATCCAAATTGATATTTGGTTTTGTTTGTCTAGGCAAGGGTATTAAAATGATCTATATCGGTCATTCCGAGGTAACAAATCCACAAGTAAAAGACTATTCTTTACAATTTCTAGCAAAAAATCATGTCGAATTAGGTTTTAGAGAGCTGATCTTATCAGAAGGAATAGAATCCCTTGGAGTAAGTAAACAGTATATTGAGTTTATATTATATTGATAAAATGTATTCAAATATTTACCTTGGGTTTTTAGAGTTACAATACGGTTTTAGTTAAAAAATAATTCAATTTTGAACTCTTAAAGTACGAATTTGATGAATTTTATACGTTTCCAATTCAAACTTGAAAACTTTTTATATTTTCAATCTTTCAATCTAAACATTTTTTAACTGAAATTTTACATTTACAAATGCTTCAATTGCATAATGTTAAATGTTCAAACTTTGGATATTTTTTTTATTTTTTAAACGTTTCTAATCAGAAGTTTTTTAATTAATAATTTTTGTTCAGTTGTTGTAAACGGTTCAAATTAAAAAATTGTATACTTTTATTTTGCAAGCGCTTAAATTTTCAAAAATAAAACACGGCTTGGCTCGATTAAGTTCAACCCAAAAGTGCTTGCACATACAGTTTCTCATTTGTGTGTAGTTCACAGATTTCCCCCGGTCATTTTAAGCTAAGAAAGAAAAAATCGTACAACGCGTTATTAGGAAAAAGGATTTTTTCGTTTTTTTTAAAGGTACACTCGAACTCTGATATAATCCCATCCAGTTTAAGGATTCCTAGAACTGCTGGCCGACTGTTGGCCCACGCAGTTTTTTAGCTCGCGGGGCGAGAGACAGTGTTCAACCAAGCGTGAAACACCAGCAGCGTATAGAGAAAGGCGCAGTGCGCGGGTACTGACGTTTGTACTCACGTTCGGAAATTGCGGAATATTAGGAAATGGTTCATACGGCCATGACTGTTTACGTTTCGAAGGTTCTGCTTTATTCTTAAGGCTAGTGTGAAGCAACTCCCGAAACTGTCCTTATATTGGAGTTCGAGTGTACCTGTTAGAATGTACTTTTTGTCACGATTCCAATTTTAAATTCTTCAATTCTAAATGACTTTTGTAAGCTTCCAATTAGATTGATTCGATTTAAAGTAATTAAATGGGTCAAAGGAATAATTTACTATTTCCAACTGGACAGTCATAAGCGTCTAATTTTGCAATATTGGTGAATTTTGATAGTTTGAATGTTAAATCTTTTCAACTCAAAACGGTTTACTTTTAAAGGGGTTAAGGATTACATTTTCGGTAAAAGCTTTCAAGGTTTATTTTTCAATCTTAAGCCACGAAGTAGCTTTTAGTACCAGTGATACACCGAAATTTGGCTCAGGTTGTTAACAAAGAATTTATAAACTTGGAATGTGCTTGTGAACTAAAAAAAAAATTTTAACGGGCACTTTTTTCAAATCTAGTATGTATTTTCTAAAATAATAGGGATAATTAACTCTTTCCGCTTGATTCTGAATGAGGGGGCTCATTGATTTGAAATCCACAAAAAATACTAGAAACTTGAAAATTAAAAAAATAGCGACCGTTTATCTGAAAATAATTTTTTTTTTAAATATCTGAGGTATGGAAAAAAGTCCAAAATTTGTGAAGGCTTTGAAAATGAAAGTGACGATAGAGTTATCTTTGATACCATTACAATTACATACCTTTTAATAGAAGAAATGCGTAACAGTTGACCATATTGATTATAATCTAAAAATGAATGTTACTTTACAGGAAGACACTTACAAGGAGCAAATAAAGTTACTCGATGTAGAATACAGTGGATTAAAACTTTACAGTAGTGCAGTAAGAAAGCATATTCTCAATACCTCTTGCAAGTATCCAAACTGTGAGAAAAGCGTAAGAACTTCTTGATATAATAAAACAGAAGTTTTTGTTTTATTTTTCATGATCAAATTATATACCATTTGATTGCAGCTGGATGCAATTGATGACCAAGAACTTTCAAAACTTTTGGAATATGCAGAAAAAGCGTTAATGCAAGAAGCCAATGGAATTGTCACTACTCTCCCCATGTGTTGCTCAAATTTAATGGATTCTGTTTTTGGGTAGATTACTTTACCATTTTTCTATTGAATCTTACATCTTCAGACTTATATAAAAATAAAATTTGTCTAATAGGAGGAAAAAAGATATTTCGGTTTGCATTGTTGACAATGCAGCACAAATTGCAGAAATCGAGATATTAAAACCTCTCACGTTCGGAGTGAAAAAGTTGATTTTGCTCGGCGACCCATATAAAACTTTGGCTTTTGGAAACACTGATTGGGTACGTATAAGAAGTATTCCACAATTTTCAAATGAAAGTTTCTTAAAAAAAAAATAATAAAATAAATTTAAAACGACTGCTCTGATAATTCTTTTTTTTTTAGAAATCGGAAATTGAAATGTGGCATAGAACGTTATTTTCGCGTATAAAACAGAATTTTTATGGAACAACAAGTAGTCCTGTTATCAAGTTAGATCTTCAATTTCGAATTCATCAAGAACTGATGATTTGGATGAATAAAATTATCTTTGGTGAAAGTTTGAAGACATATTTTCCAATAACTAAGCTACCATTGTACCCCTGCAGAATATTCAATCTTCACCCATTTTATTCTGATAAAGATGAAGCCACTTTTGTGGCAAGTTTGATATTCTTTATCCTAGAATTTGCGAATTTGAAAAATTTGATTAAACCTATGAGGATTGGAATTATTATACAGGAAGCTTCCGTGAAACTTGGTATAATATCGGCAATCAACAGATAGTAAGATTAATTTATGTTACCTATTCTTTTATATTTACGTTCACTCAGTATATACAAATTTTTTTGTGAATGATTCAAATGAATAATAGTTATAGTATAATATCATTGAAGAAAATTTACCTAATGAGTAATAATCATACAAAATACATACCGAAATATAAATCAAGGATAGAATTAAATAGAATATATAAAAATCTGGTTCAGCGTGGTTGAAATATATTTTCACAATAAAATACAACAAATTAAAATATGTGAAAATTCTAAATTTTCGTGAAAATTTGTAATTACATCTAAAATTTTGTATAAGTGTCTGAATTCTAGCAAAAAATTGTAGTTTCTAGTAGAATTTTTAAAATTATTTTATGTGATTTTCTACAATTTTTTGAAGAGCAATTGGAAAAAATCCTCGAAAGAATCTACAAGAAACTACCATTTTTTTGCTATTATGACACTTTTACAAAATTGTGTAAGTAATAGTAATAGTAATTACATTTTTCACACGCTGTACTCAATTGCAATTTATCGTATTTTATTGTGAATTAGTTTCCTAAATATTCTCCTAAACGTAGCAAAAAAATGAAAGGTATTACATATTCTATAGTAAGCATATTCTGCTCAAAATTTGGAGTGTTAAAATTTGTTTTTAGAATTAAATCTTTTAACCAAATAGAGTTTAAACAAATATTCTCTCGTAAGGCCCAAGTCAAGAATATTAATTGTGAATTATCTTCCGTAAATTTCATAATCGTTAAAAAATCTTGTGAAACCCTTTTTGATTTTTTATGCCTCTTCAATTCTCTTAAACTTCTTTGAAATCCTGTAAAATTCCTTGAAATATTTTGAAATCCCTAGCAAAATTTAAAAATCACCCTAAACTTCTTGCAGTATTTTGAAATCCTTTAAAATCTTGTGACATACACTAGAGCTCCCATATAAGTTCATCCGGTTTAAGAATTCCTACAACTGCTAGACCACGCAGTTTGTCAGCGGCAGGGAGTGCAGGAAGTTTCAACAATGCGTCGCCATCTAGCGGAGCGATGAGAGTGGGCAGTGCGCTCAGTGGATAATTCCATCAGCTGTCAGCATATGTGTCAGTTCGTTTTCAGTGTTTAACGACGCCCTGTCTGTTTACGTTTCGAAGGAGCCGGTTTAGGACCAAGGCCAGTGCGAAGCAACTCCCGAAACTGTTCTTATATGGGAGCTCTAGTGTGTTTGGAAATTCCGTAAAATCTATGTAAATATCTTAAAAGTGGTGTGAAATCTCTTCATTTTCTTTCCTTTTTGAATCCAGTGAGATTTCTTGAAGTTTCTTGTTTCGTGAGATCTCTTGGAATCTATCAAGGTTACTTGTAATTTCTTGGGAATTATTTTCAAATCATATAACATATTGTATTATTTTGAAATCCTGAGAAATATTTTATAATCTCGTGAAATCTTATCGAGCTCATGAAAGTAGTACAATATTTTAAAGTCCCTTGAAATTTCTCTGAATTTGACTGAATCCCTTGAGGTGCTTTGTAATCCCTGTTGTATTTTAAAGTCTCCTGATCCGATGAAATATTCTATTATATTAAATATTTTAAAATTCCGTGAAATCTTCTAAAATTAAATCTCTTAAAATATTTTGAAAGCTCTTGAAGTCCCGTGAAATCTCAAAATATACTGAAATCTCGTAAAATAAGTCTGAAAGATCACGAAATTTCTTGACAACTTTTTGAGTCACTTATAGTTCCCTGAAATCTTTTGAAATCTCGTGAAATCCCTTGAAATCTTTAAAAATATCATGAAATGCTTTGAAAGTCCGTGAAATTTTTTAAGATCTCTTAAAGTATTTTAAAATCCCGTCGGGCCTGGTCGGGTTGGGTTTTGGGTTCGCAACCCGGCCCAAAAACCTGAAAGCCTGAAAATCTGAACTGACCCGAAAGTTCAATTTAATAACTTTCAGAAATTTGCGTAAATTCGCGGTCAGTTATGGTAAGTTGCCATAAATTACTTCTAAGGTCACCGGAAATTACCAGAAATTTTAGGAAAATTTTTAATTGAACTTTCGGGCCAGTTCGGGGTTTTGGGTCGGGTTGCGAACCCGAAACCCGACCCGAGCCATCGGGTTCAGGTTTGTAAAAATTTTGCACACCCCTAAACATTATGAATTCTTTGGATTGGATGGAATTAACATCAGAAACAAATTTCAACCAGTAAAATTAATGCTTTAAATTTAGAGTACGGAATTTTTATGAGTTTATTGATTTGAGAAACATAATTATTCATAGAATTTGAGACTAAGTTATGTATTTTGAAATTAATTAGCAACATAAACATAAACATAATAAAATAATTAATTTTATGATATATAGATTTCAATTTTATGAAAGTTGGTTTATTCCTGAATTACTTTTTCAGTTTATCCAACACTTCAGCCGCAAAGAAAGTGTTTTAGAATCGACGTTGACGTTATTTCAGAATTCCAAAATCGAGAAAGAAATGTCATAATCTTATCCTGCTCGAAGAAAATTCATAATCAACACGTTCCTGTTGAAAATGAGT
>JAUMHM010130415.1:0-18897 GCA_032362435.1 Melikaiella ostensackeni
GGCTGTAACCATCTTAAGTCTGAGATATAATTTTTATAATAATAATAATAATAATAATAATAATAATAATAATAATAATAATAATAAAGTGTTCTGGTGTTGGCGTCGCGGTAGGGCTTGATCTTTCCCCTCATGATTTTGTTGGCTATGTTGGCTGTAGCATTGCTTCTGGCAATGTTTTCCGTGCCAAACAGGCGGAGAACGAAGAGAAAAGAGAATAACAGGAACACCAAAACCCACAAATAATAGAGAGCTTGAAAAATATACAGAAACGATGGTTGCTCTCCGAGGATCATCGGGGCGCCCCTGAAGCTACCGCTGTTGGCCCCAGCATGCGGGACGGTGGTGATAGTGAGCTACGTGATGACAGATTTTACTAACCAACAATCTAGTCAGCATGCGACACACTTGCGACGAACGGCAAACAGTGGAACATCAACTGTGCCTGCTGAGGATGCTTTGTCTAGCGTAAGCGATTTGCAGCCAACCACCTCAACAGTAATACCGTGGGAGAGCATCAAATGGAATACAACAATGATAGAAGAATTGATGTGTTTCTATTATGAAAGCGCGAAGTTTGATGCTAAACGCAAAAAGGGACAAAATTTTAGGGCAAAGTTCGCTGCGAAGTATCCTCATGTATAGAGAGTTGCAGTGACAAATCTTATCACTAAGGTTAAGGACATCAGAAATATGGTTATCTACTTATCGCAGAAGACCGAGCAATGGCGATTAGGCGGAGAGTTGATTCTGCGGGGAAAAACGTCGATAGTGAACATCAGTTGAAGGAAGCTGCATCACAAGATCAAGTGGCGACCGGTGAGGCAATACGACACCATCGTGCTATTGTTGTATCTGCGCAACCTCATGATGATCTAGTACCACCACATCTTCCAGGAGCAGATGATCTGATTCAACCAGCGGCAGTAGCAGAGATTCAGCAACCAAAAAGGGGATTAAAATGGGCATACCATATGAACAGTGATGAAATGCGCTTTCATTCTTGGGCAGAAAATATTGGACGAAGTGTTAGGACAGAACATCATCGTCTTTTCTTACTTATGTATTCGCTTCTAGCCACAAGAATGAAGAAACAGAATTTGCAGACCAAAAATGCTCAATATCTGTCAATAAATTGCTTGTAGCGGTTGGTACAGCTACTATCAAAATGGAAGTAGAACAACAGTCTCCTGTTAATGCAATCCCTATGGGAGGTATGGATAATGAAGAGGTGATTGAAACTGGGTGCAAGGGATAATGAAGAATAAGTACTGAGTCCACTAGAACCACATCCGAACATTAACGTTCTCGTTGAAGTAAACTGCGAAATCGCAGAAAAGCTACAGCACCTTGAAAAGAATTTTGCTTAAGCCTTACTGGAAGGGAACGAGATTCACCATGGAAAATTAGTTTCGATATGGATGTCAGCAAAGAAGAGAGCAAATGAGGTCGATTGACCCAATATAAGAAAGGAAATATAACCAGGAAGCTGATACGCCATGTTACTGTAAGAAGGCAGCAAAATTGAACCTTCCAGGTAGATGAAAGAAGGTTCTATCGTGAACTAAGTAGAGATAAAAATATCCACCAAGACACTTTTCTCACTTGAAAGACATGGCTGACTCTACTGGTTGAGTGTTTCGGGAAAACAAACAGAATTTACTTTGGAGCTGCGTAGTTTCAACTAGAGAAATAAAATGCAAGAAATAACCCTGTAATGGAGCCTACTGACATCACACACTCAGGCATTTTAGCGGTTTTGAAGAAGGCAAGTGATTGGAAAGTCCCAGGTCTAGACATGGTGCACAGTGTCTGGTACAAGTACCTGACGAGTTATCATCCCGCGTTGGCAAGGTGTTTCCAAAAGATCATCGAGCAATCAGATCTGATGCCAGGCATTATGCTCAAAGGTACCAAGTATATGTTGCCTAAAAAGCCAGGTGCTGAAAATCCGTCGGAGTTATCCGACTATAACTATATAACTATATTTTTCATTATATATAACTATATAATATATATATATATTTAATTATATAACTATAACTATATAACTATCCGTCGGAGACAGAGCCTGTCTCCCAACAATTTATAAGTACCTTACAGCTGTAATTGCAGGAAAGGTTTACTTTCTTTGTGACGACAATACCATCCCAACAGAAAAACAGAAAGAATGTTGCAAAAACTCGCGGTTCAGTCAAGATCTAGTCACCATTGACGTTGCGACCATGACGCAAGCTAGAAAACATCAAAGAAACTTGCACATGGCTTATATTGACTACAAGCAAGCATTTTCTTCGGTACCACATGACTAATTGTTTGGTGTTTTGAAAATTCACAAGATCTGCTCACGTGCCATCGATTTCTCACGTCGTGCGATGCTTTGGGAAGAAAGAATCAAGTATTTTGATCATGGGTAACCAAGAATAACTAGATAATTTCGCATTACGACGAGTATCTTTTAAGAAGACCCCTTCAGTGCATTATGGTTCTGTTGAGCGTTGAATCTATTAAGTACAACACTGAATAGCATGCTTCATGGGTTCAAAGTACATGATAACGAAGATGATCATCAACTGATTCATCTTCTGTACATGGATGACCTAAAACTGTACGGTAGTTCAGATCAGAAACTACAGCTAGTGATCCATGTCATAAAGCAGTTTTTCAATTAGATCAACATGGAGTTTGGACTAGATAAATGCAGAGCAGCGCATTTAATTAGGAGAGAATTAGGAAGTGGAGAATCAGAGGATGAGAACGAGGATCACATCGAGGCAATGTCTGAGGGTGAGTCATATAAATATCTAGGTATTCTTAAGTTTAAGGGTATTCAGCATACGATAGTTAAGAAGAGCCTAATGACTGCCTTAACTACAAGACTCAGATTGGTTCTGAAGAGTTCTCTCAATTCGGCTAATAAAATCAGGGCTACTAACACCTATGCTATATCTGACCTCGCGTTCTCTTTTGAGCTCATCAAATGGTCGAAAACCGATCTTAGAAAGATAAGCAGAACTATCCGCGTTGAAATCAACAGGCACCAAATGCACCACAATAATTTGGCGATTGAAAGAGTAGTTCTACCACGTTATAAAGGGGGCAGAAGCGTTTTAGATTTCAAGCAACTGTGTACTATATATCACAAGTTATACAGATGCGAGACTATTTTAATGACAAGCGAGATGTCGCGCTTTACAACTCCATCTGTAAAGCAGATCTCAATTACATGCCCTTGAACTTGTCCTTGGAGAAAGCTTTAAATATCAGGGCAGGAACTATAGAGGAATTAGAAACGCAATGGAGACAGAAAGCTATCCACGGCAAGCACCCCTAAACGTTAGATTAACAGGAAGTGGAGAAAGAGGCATCCAATATTTGGATGAAAAAGGGCATCTGTTTCCCAAAATGAAGGGTTTTGTGATAGGGATTCAGGATAGGGTTGCCAGCACCAGAAAATATCGCTAACATGTGTTACATCAAGACGTCGTTGACAGGTGCCGATTGTGTGGAGATACCAACGAATCCATTGAGCACATTATTGATGGTTGTCGCGTAATGGTTCAGAGAAAGTACACGCTCAGAAATAATGATGTAGCGGATATTATACAGAATGAATATACAATATATACAGAATAATATACGGAATGAATGCCTTCCTATAGATACATTCCAATGCCCGTTCTAGAAAACGAAGACTATATCTTGTACTGAGATGTTACTATCCAGACGGATCATTATATCTCAGCCAATCGACCCGATATTGTGATGTGTGAGAAAAAAGGTTGAAAAGTCTGTATCATCGATATTGCTTGTCCACTTGACCGGAACTTGTAGGCAACCTATACTACCAAGATTTATAAATATACCGAGCTCAGACATGAAGTAAAGACAATATGAAGGAATGTGAAACATGCATCTATTCATCCTATTGTAATTTTGGTGGCGGACAATGTACCCGCAAGGTGCCCTGAACATCTCAAACATCTAGGAGTCAGTAAGGTACTGGCAGCAGCTCAGAAAGCGGTTTTATTAATCACCTGTCGCATTGTAAGGAACTTTCTACACCATCAGGAAGTGGGCGACTGAAGCCCTATGGAGTAACAGATCGTAGATCTCAAAAAGTATCCAGAGGCGATGACTCTCACCTTCAACGCTCTCGGTCGTTGCGTAGAGACAACAGCGGTGAACGACAAACTCCAAACTACACCATATACATAATTTTGTACTTACTACAACATATACCTAATTTTGTACTTACTACAACATCATCGCAAGAAATTTTAAATATCGTATCAAATTCTTAACATCTTCAACTCATCAGGCATTTTACTTAGTCCATGGCTGATGATGAAACACCAGGTTCAACAGAGAAAAAAGTTGAAAAATGCGAAAAAAAAAATTCCTTTTTTATAAAGGTGGCTCAGGTGGTTGAGCGCTTGGACTTCCTACTAGAGACCCGGGGTTTGACCCTTGAAACAGTACCTCTGAGAAATTTTCCATTTACTTCAACAGAGGTTCTGGTCATTTGGATTCCACCTTAAATTTTAGGTCCCCCATCATGCACTTAGCTGCAACCCAGCCCGTGCATGGTGAGGTAAAAATTTTACCAGACTCCCCAATATATCAAATTATGCACTTCACTCTCATCAGATCACCTGATTGCATTACAGAAATTCTTCCGTGACTGATGATACAAACCGGGGTGGCCCCGTGCAGTGGCGGACTGGTCATGCATTGTTGGCCAGGAAACCCTGACTGCGCCCCCCTTGTTTGGCGACCCCTAAGGCATATAAAGGCGCCCCAAGACGCTTATATTTTTTAAACAAATGAATATATTCTAGATTGATAAGGAAAGAGTGAAAAGAATATCCAAGACCCATAATACTCCTGGCTTACACAAATGCACAAATGCACATGTATTGCTAGTAATACATTTTTTTCTTATTTGTTTTTTCCCTTTTCCCTGGCATTTTATAATTCTAAAGTATATTTTTGATTAAAAAGCTTGATTTTTTCGAGGCGACCATATACTTTTTAAGGGCACCAATAGTGCATATATATTTGGCTTCCCAAATGGTCTTTTCCGTACCGCGCCCTTGGATACCCAGTCCACCACTGGCCCCGTGCAGAATATTCAGTTTGGTATAAATATCTAACTCAAAAAGCGCCTTCGACATATTGGGCTGAAACCATCTTAATTCTGTGATATAATTTTTTTTATATAATGGTAATATTTGAAAAGATTATTGTTGAGTTATTCAATTCAGTGTTCAGTTATCTTCTAATTTCACGAGGAAAAAAGAGTACTAAACAATTTACAGCTACCCCATCATATAAATGTAAGAAACAGAATAAATAAATTTACACTTAATATTTTTATTTCATTGTTAAAGATTTACATTTCGTTTTTGCTTGAATTAATTTAGTTTGTTAAATTTTTACTCAATCTTGCGGTTGAAAGGTAAAATTTCAATTTCTTTTTTGGAGAGTCGAATAATGTTGCCGTTGTACAAGTGTACTTGAATCGGATTACGGCGATGTAATATTGTTTGATATAAGTATAACAAAACACCGTAAGAACTCACTTTTCCAACGATGATTTCATTCGGTGAAACTAGTACCCTAGCAGGTAGGCTTATTTTGAAAATAGGACTCTCTGAATCTCCATATCCTACACGAAGAAGATCTCGAGTTTCCACATCTCTAATCTGATAACCAATAGGAATAGAATATTTTTTTGAAAGAGCATACGGAGGAGGAGGAGATTCCGGTGATGCAGTAGCAGTTTCGGGATTATTATCGGAAGAATTTCTGACTAAATCGATTAATGTACTGGATCCTGCAAAAAAAGAGGTCGATTCACTTTAATACTTAACATTTTATTTTTTATGAGCGAGGTAGTTTGCAATGTTCCAATTTTTCAATAAAGGATAAGCGAACTATAATTTAGAATCGGTATCAAGTTTGCTGTAATGATGTGTTTAAAGAAGATTTTATCTAAATTTGTGAAACAAACCTTTCGGAATGATAAGTATAAAACATTGGATTAGAACATATTTTCCTGTGATTTTTCGTCAGAAGAATTGAACAAGAATCTATTTTACTTAGACTTCCGGAAATTCTTGCTATGAATTTCAATAATTTTATATTATACACTGTTAAGAAAGTGGTTTCAAATTACAAGTCGGTTTGTAAATGTTTTACTGTGATTCATGAGTTAAGTCTACAAGTTTATTGCGAACTTGCAGTGATTAACGGTGGCATTTCACAATTTTTGTATCAATTTTACCGTTCAAGTGTAATATTACCACGTGAATCAGTGAACATAAAAATACCAGTGACTAGCGTGGTAAATTTCAACCGTAGTGTAATCGCTTATGAGTGTAATTTTTCCACGTAAAACGCTGTAACTTTACATATTTTTGGTAAAATTACCACGTTAATCACTGGTATATTCATTTGGTTTTTACCGTGATCAATGTGGTAATTTTTAACACTTTTTTACAGAATATTAGGTATATATTATATTTACCAATAGAAGTAGGGAAGACTGCTAACGTGTAGAAGAGACTCTCAATAAGGATCCTCATTTTTTCAAAATAGAGGAGAATCATTAGGTAATGGAATTTAGTACAATCCAGCTAATGAATATTCTGTTTCATTTAACTTTCTATATAAGATAGTCGCTATCTCATTCGACCTTGTATATTTTTCATTAATTAATAAGAGGGACTTTACTTGTACAAATTTTTATGTCTACATTGCACAATTTAGAGGGACTGAAATAATACGTGAAAAAGAATCTCAAAAGTCATAAATCAGAAATGATTACATTATTCCTACAAACTAATTTAGCAGAAGTTGACGTAATGACATGAAATTTTTCAGTAAAGCAAATAATACAGAAAAAGAATTCAGTGGAAAAATATTCTAAGTGAAATTTCGCTAATTATGATGGAATTTTACTAGTTTAATGAGAGAAAAATGAGCTACTAAAGATTAGTAGAAAAGGTGTAACTGATGAATTCAGGTGTACAAAATTTGTACAAAAATTAATTTCAAAATGATTCTGCATATTTTGAAGTTTTGAGCAATTGAAAATTACAATTTTGAACCGAAAATGTTTCATTTTGAAAATCTTTTAATTTGAAACATATGTAGAGTTTTTCCTTTTTGAAGATTATCACAATAAAATATTTTTAGATTGTAAATATGTAATAAAATTTTGAAAATCTTGAATGAAAGATGACTTAAGTTTTAAGAATTTATGTTTATAATTGATAAGTTATAAACTGTTCAATTTTAGACCTTTAAAAATTATTATCACTAATTATTACTAATGGGATTGTTGCATGAATTGAAGATATAATATTTTCTTAAATTCTGCATAAGATTCTCAAAACATAGTCAATTGAAAAAAAATCTTGGAATACTTTTTGTCTGAGAAAAAAATACTTTTAAAAAGTGTTGAAAGCTCTATTTAAACAGTTATGTGACCTTGATACGTCACATCTGAAGAAAAATGTTCCGGCCAATCCTTAGCCTGATTGGCTGAAAAATATATCCTCTGCTCCGCCCAATCAGAAATGCCTCATTTTCCCGCGAAAATTCAAAAGGTATGCTTTCTAATACTAAAAACTAAACATTCAAACTTACTTGAAAAAACTTTCCTTAAGTAATTACATTCAGTTTTAGTCCTTTTCTAACTGCACAAGGAAAAAAAAAATAGTAAAAAATTTGCAACTACTCCATTACATATATAATGAATATGAGAAGTGGAATGAATAAACTCACACTTAATATTTTTATTTCAGTGTTGTAGACTTACATTCTTACTGCTTGAATTATTGTCAGTAAAATTTTTATTCAATCGCACAGCTAAAAGGTGAAATCGCAAGTACTTCTTCGCCGAGTCGAGCAATGTTGCCGTTATACAGGTACAAGCGTACTTGATTTGAGTTGCGACCATGTGACCGCAAAAAGGCTACACTCAGGCATAACCATCAAATATCAGCGTATTTGTGGCGGAAAATTCAAATACTAAGATTAAAAAATATTTAAAGCACTTAATACTTTCATTTGAATTTTTTAGATTTACATTTCTTTCTAGCTTGAATTAATTCATTCAGTGAAATTTTCACTAAATCCCTCGGTTAAAAGTAAAACTTCAATTTATTCTTCGTACAGTCGAGTAATGTTGCTGTTGTACAAGGGTAATTGAAATGAATATCGGCCATGTAAAATTGTTTGATATAAGTATAACAAAACACCATAAGAACTCACTTTTTTAAGGATGATTTTTTTCGGTGATACTAGTACCTTATCAGGTAGGTAGGTTTATAGAATATTTTTTTAAAACAGCATAGCGAAGAGGAGGAGATTTCGGAGTTGCAGAAGATCCGCGATTATCGGGGAAATGTCTCGCTCTATCGAATAAGGTAACTGATCCTGCAGAAAGAAATACTTATATATGGATTGATTTCAATACTTACGTTGTATTTGTTTCATAAGTAGGTTGGTTTCCAATATTCTAATATTCCAATGAAGAAAGAACGAAATATAGTTGAGAATCGGTATCAAGATTCATTTAAGGCGATTCCAATAATGAGCGTTTTTTTGCTCCCATTTTTAAACATTTCTGTTCTCTTAAATGTTTAGTGGCAAATAATGTATTCAAAAACTATTCTATTTAAATTTGTGAAACAACCCTTCTCACGGCGAGCCTCACCCAACTTTTACCTAAAATAGACATTACTAGAACTTTTTTTGCGTAATATTATTCTGATATAATACGTGCGTATTTTCTGCAAAAAATGAAATAATTGTAGGAGCGCTTTTTTCAAAATTTGAAATTAAAACAAAAGTACCTTTCAATAAAAATTTTTATTTTCTCAGGGGTTCTAGAGCGTGAAAAATAGAGTAAAAAAGGTCTTACAAATGATGTTTGAGAATTATAAGTGTCGAATTTACAAGCGTTTCTATATTCTTTCAGTGCAAAATTTTATTGAAAAATAACATCACTTAATTTTTTTCACAGAATTTTCTCCTCAGATGATGTTCGCAAATTTTTCATATGAAATTGAAAAATTCACAAGAACTCTTTCTTCGAGAATCAATTTTTATTTATTTTTTTCAATTTTTGGATTTTGAATATGATAGACTTCTCTTTGTGTGAAAACTGAGTGAAAAATTACTATGAAATTATGTTTTAAAAACAGAATCATATAATTTGCAGAGGTTTTTGTTTACTTGAAAAAGCTCTGTTATCAATTTTTGTATTGGGATCTTTTTTTTATAAAAATACTTCAAGGACATCATGAAACAATATCTAATAAATATCATATAACTTCAAGGACTTATTGGTTGAATTTGGTTAAGGCTCAGCGTGTTTTGAAAAATTAAGTGTATATATATTACCGCTAATACCCGAATTTAATAAAAACTATTTTGAGAGTGAAAAAAAAAGTTTTCTGTGCATTTGTTGATCTGGAAAAAACTTCGGATAAGGTGGATAGAATTGAATTTTGGGAAACTCTGAAAGAGTATGGAGTAAATTATTGGCTTCTGAATGTATAGATCCGTGATTCAAGTAGCTTCGCTTTTCTAAAAAAAATACACTATAAAATTCCGACAGCTTCTTCCAGGCGCTTATTTTTCAATATTTTTCAGTGTTATTACAATAGTCTTTACATGAAGTGGGCATTTTCCCTATTGAAAAATCCGATCTAAAATTAGAATTGTTATTCGTGAGGTTCTTTAAAGCGAACGAATCGTCCCAATATTCAAGGTTCATTGAAGTGACTACAAGATTCACGATGAGTATTTTCTTGGAAAGGCACAGTACTTTATGGAAAAGGGGACTTCGCCTGCGTTTTTTAGAATTCATTGTTTATTGTTTACTTTTCATAGGTCGAAGGTTTTTTTATAATTCAGGAGATTCCTTTCATCAACACGAATGAGTTTGACACTTAAAATATTGGTGTATTTCAAAAATTCAGAATTTTTTGTCTTCTGAACGTTACATAAATTGAAAATCTGTATTTATCATGATTTTATTTTGTCATACAGGCCTGCTATAAACACCATTCGATTTGTCTCATCATAGCGAAGAAATTTAGTCATTACAATATTGGTATATTCACAAAATGAAGGAAATTTTTCTCTTACAAACGTTAGAAAAACTTACAAATCTGTATATATAACTTCATCTTGTCATAGAGTGCCTCTAAATAAATCAATCGATTTATGTGTCAAAATGAGGAAATTTGGTATTTACTATGTTGGGATATTCCCAATATTTCAGTATTTAAGATAAATTTCAATCATAAACGAAAAATGTAAAACTTTGAAAGTTCTTAAAGATGAAAATTTTTGTATGGAGGTAGCTGCAGTCATTCTGTTGAATTATATGAACTAAATACCACCCCGCGTTTGAGAAAATTCGGGTTACGGAGCCTAGTATTACTGCCAATACTGTCACTGAAATTCTTGAAATTTTGAATTTTTCAAATTCATTTTTTGCCATTCTTATACCGAAAAAAAATTTATTCTCATCCGATCCGGCTCTTAACTTGATAAATAATTAATGGGCATTATTCAGGACTACGAGCCATACAAATTTCATGACCTTAGCTCGATATGCTTTCGAGTTATCACAAAAAGAGTATTGCACACACACATACACACACATACACACACACACACGCGCGCGCGCACAGGGCAACCAGGAAAAGTTAATGGAAATTCATAATTTTTCATGAATTACTGGAAACTTATGAAAGCCTTCGGAAATTATTAAAATTTTTGAAAATTTACGCAGGCCTTTTGAAAATTCACGAGAAGTTGTCGAAATTATCCAAGGTTTTGGAAATTTGTGCAAATTTTCGGAAATTGATGCAAACTTTTAGAAATTTATGGGAAGTTTTCAAAAGTTGTAAAAGATTTTTGAAAATTCAAGAAAACTTCCTGAGAGCATAGAAAGCTTTGGAAATTTATTTCCGAATTTGAAAATTGAATTTTTGGAATGAAAATTTATGACAGTTTCTAAGCTTGCAAAGTTTTACTTAAGAATTTTTATCACGTTTATGATGCAGTGAATGGTCTTTCCCCCCACCTTAGAAGCCGAACTGCTGAAGGCTGGTGCCCTCCTCAGTGTGACACTTTTGTTGACGAAAGGCATGCGGTCTGAAAAATTTCAGGCGATGAATGGAGACTGAGTATTTTGAATTCTAGAGGTGTACATACGTAATCTGAAGGAAAATGAATTGCGAGATACAATGTGCTTAAGAAAGGTAGATACTTTATGTGTACCGGAAACAAAGAAGACGCGATGTGAGATAAGGAAGATAGAGGATGGACCTGAACTTTGGTCAGAAGTAGATAATAAACCGTATGTCAGCCAAGGAATCGCTCTGATTGTGAATGAGAAAGAAGAACAGAATGTCAAAAAGTATGAATGTGTATCTCCTAGATTATTATGGGTTAGAATGTAAGTGGAAATCAGAAAGCTGTTTATTATAGCATGCTACGCTCTAGTTGATGGTGACAGTAGGGATGTAGAAGATACCTTCTGGGACTCGATAAATGATAATATAGGTTCTTGCGATCCTGGCGGAAGAATCATTTTACTCGGAGATCTGAATAGCTGGGTTGGTGTGCAACGCTAAGGTACCGACAGGGTACATGATCATTTCGGAGACTCAAAAACGAACGGTAATGGGAATAAATTTATCAGCTTATGTTTGGGAAAACGCTTGTTCATTACAAATACTTGGTTCAGGCATGAAATGATTCGGAACCGATCACTATCTTATCGTTTCAAAAATGATCCTATGTCAAAGATGGAGGAGAAGCGGAATTGATGATATAGTAAGACGAAGCAGGTGCGAGTTTGAATAGAGAAGTCGCGGAAACCAAAAGTACAAATGGTATATTGTGAAAAGCTGAATGAATATTTAGGGCCTCATAAAAAAGACTGGAAGACGAAAATGCAAAAGGGTTTTCAAGGAAATAAGACATTATTTTGGAAATGGGTTACGAAGATTAGGAAAAGAAGTACTAGCACTAAGTTAGTCGAAATTGGGAATATTTATCGTGAAACGGTATGGGGATCGGACAAAGTGAAAGACTGTGGGAGTGAATTTTTAAAGAAATTGTATGAAGGTCATGCTATGGATCATGGCAACCTTGACACTGAATCGTTGAATTGCTTAAGAGCGGTGGCGGCTATTTGTTTGTTTGGCTGAGTGAATTTATTAATATGTGTGCGGCGAATGGTGAAGTTACAAATGATTGGAGAAAGACGTTTTTCGTCCCACTCTGCAAGGGAAAGGCTGATAAAGTTGACTGTACTAATTACACGGCAATTAGCCTAAAAAGTACCGTGGGCAAAATATTTACCAAAATACTTATTGATAAGGTCATGGAAATAACTAAAGAATGGATTAGGGAAGTCCAATGTAGATTTATGCCAGGGAGATCATGTGCGTATCAGATATTTAGCTTGGCCTGATCACAGAAAGAAGTTTGAGAGTGAACAAAAAAGTTTTCTGTGCATTTGTTGATTCGGAAAGAGCTTTCGATTAGGCGAATATACCTGTATATCTAAACTTTGGGAAAACCTAAGAGAGTATGAAGTGATTAATTGGCTTCTAAAAGTAATTTTAAATGGTACTAAAGCGAGTGTAAGACTAAATATACAACTAAGTGATTGGTTTGATATTAAGCAGGACCTTCGGCAAGATTGCGTTATGTCCTCTTAGGTGTTCAATATGTACATCGACAAATGTCTAAGAATGTCTCTCTTAGGCGAAGAAGGTGTTGATCTCGGGACAGTGAAGGTGCTTTGACTCTTATTTGCAGATGATAAGATTGTTACAGAAGAATCAGTTGGTGATTCGCAGAGAATGTTGAGCGGACTGAATATCAGCATGAAGAGTATGGGTTTTAAGATTAACGTAAATAAAAAAAGTATTGTGTTTGAATGAAGGGTTGAGAAAACAGTATGCAACATCGCTTTGAGCGAAGAGAGGTTAGAACAGGTTGATGATTTCGTATATTTGAAAGTTTATTCATAGTTGAAGTAAAGATAGATGCAGAGATATCCAGGCCTCTAAACGAGGGTAGAAGGATTATCGGCAGTGTACATGCTACTACTAGAAGGAAAAATGACAGAATAGAGCTAGGATTGCAGTGAATGATTCTGTGCTTGTACCCACTGTTCTGTATAGTAGCGAGACCTGCACGTATCAAGGAAAGGAAAGGGATAAAGTGAACGCAATTGGCATGCAATTTCTTGGGGATGCTGTAAAACGCTAATGGACAAAGTCAGTAATGAGTGGGTTCTCAAAGGATGCGGTGTAGAAAAAACATAGTTTGACAAGAGTGAAGGAAATTCGCTGAGATGGTTTGGTGATGTTGAGAGAATGAATGAAGGACATTCAAAGAAGAAAGTGTATTCAGCTAAGGTGAATGATAGCGTACCCAGAGGTAGACCGAAGAAAAAATGGTTGGAATTTGTAAATGAGTCTTAGAGACACAAAAGCTTGCATGAAAAAATGTATGGATGTAATGGAAGCAAAAGATGTATGCAAGGATACGAATGTATGGAGGACAATTGTTTATGGGTACTTGTCAAATTGAAGGAAAACTTGAAGTCCTCGTAATATAACATTAAATTAGGAGCTCTTACTGCTTTTTGTTAGTATTCAATGAATATTTATTATCATTCTCTACAAAAAGGTCATGTTCATTTTTTTCATTTCTGTTAATATTTGCTTCAATTTGATATGAGAACGCTTCAAACGTCATTACCGTACGACGCCTCAACCACACTTTGTACAAGGATATGCTGATTTTCTCATTTTTTTGTTACTAACTTCAAAAATGCTTAGCGTATCAAGTTTATAAACTTTAGAAGAACAAAAGTTGGATTTATGCACATTTTTAAGACTAATAAATGATATTGTGAAAACCTTAAAGTCGGTCCCTCGATTTTTGTAATTATAGTCGTCATTATCATCCATCTTTTTTTCAAGTATGATATTGTAGTACTGAAGTGACAGTTGTGTGATAAACACAGAAATATTAAGCATATCATCTAATACAAGATTCTATGAAATTAGGCTTAAAATATCAACATTTTTTGTAAAAATCCGATATGAAAACTGAAAACCGAAATTCGACAACAAAAATGTCATTACCGTACGTATGTTGAAAACGAGTTTTGGACTGGAGAAAAATTATGAAAACCATTCCGTTACCTGCTCTACGGTATCTCATGGCATAAGTAGGCGACTACTTATAATTGGAATGTGCTATCTTTTTAATAAATATCAAAAAAGGATATACTTCCTAATTTTTCTCTTGTGATTCCCGTATGGTACACACGACATCGTTGTTTGAGTGAGCAACACACGACTTCTAGATTGATCTTACCTATCACTTTTCTTACACATCCCTCACTTACCCTTACCATGGTACACCATGGTAACAATTTTTATTTACCAAATTATTCAATGAAGATGCTATCATCTTCCCAATCACCACACTGCTTCATACGAATCTTTCATTGTTTGAAGGAACGTTGTAGGTCCTTTTCTGAGACGTCTTTCATGAGTCGCACCGATTTTCCTCCACAGCATCCACCACTCGAATTTGGTTCCTTTTAGCTCAGACTTGATCTTTGGGAACAGAAAAAAATCACATGGGTCTAGGTCAGATGAGAACGGTAGGTGCTTCAATACGAGAATCTTTTTCTTTGCCAAAAACCTCTGGACAGACAGCGCCTTATTTGCTGGTGCTATCCTGGTGAAGAATCCATGAGCCGATCTTCAACACTTCAGGTCTTTTTTATTTTACGCGTTCACGTATAGGTGTCAAAACCTCCTTATAGTACACCTGCTTAACAGTCTGACCTTCAGGTACCCATTCAATGTGAACAATTCCACGAATATAAAAAAAAACTATCGCCATTGCTTTGAATTCCGCCTTGCACATCCGTGTTTTCTTTTGTCTTTGTAAACTGGAACTCTTCCAATGCAGGGATTGGCGCTTAGTTTTAGGGTCGTATTGAACAAACCATGATTCTTCACAAGTAATTACATTTTCCAAAAACTTTGGATCATTTTCGATGTTCTCCAGAATATCAGCAGGAACGTTGCTCCGAGTTTCCTTCTGCTCTGGAGTAAGCAATTTCTGCACCATTTTAGCACAAACTTTTCGCAAATGTAAATTTTCATTTGAAATTTGTCTTAAAGTTTTTTTGTCGATGTTCATTAAATTTGTCGATATTCATCCTTAAATTTTCTCAACCAATCGAAAACTTGAGTACGAGGTAGACACTAATCACCATAAAATTCCTTCAACAAATTATATGTTCCTGCAGCGGATTTTCCAAGTTTCACAAGAAACTGTACGTTCACGCGCTGTCATACTTTCGCACGCACCTTATACATGTTGAGTCGTTTACTTTATGACCACAATTCGATATCTAAAACAACGGACAAGGAAATTTCACTAATTGATTAGTAACCAAAATTGGTAAAGAACTAGTCAATATTTTCACTTTAGCTTTAATAAAATCAATTACTGATTCAATTGGTAAAATTTTCCCCAATTCATATTTGAAAAATGATGTTCCAATTTAAATGACATTTAATTTTGAATAGATTGACAACTTTGCTTCCTCCAAGTCTTTCACAATCAAATGGTTTTACATTCAAAATAAATCTATTTTTTAAATCTGTAATTTAAAGGAAGGCTTTGCCATATCGAAACTCCAGGTAATGTGAAATATTTTTCACACAAAGTCTATTTATTGTATCAAATACTAATCTAATAATAATTTGTAGGTGGAATTATTTTCTAACTCAAAGATCTTAATGTGTCTGATCATGTACTCATCTATTGCCCACGTGGGACACTGTCCCAGCGCTTATTGTTAAATACATTCTAAACTAAATTATTTTAATAATAAGTGAAATAGATTGACTTACAATTACTATTTGAACATTTTTTATTCCATTCATTTATATTTATATTTATTATACTTCAACTAATATTAATTAGTGAATTTCTTATTCAATCGAATTATTAAAGGGTAAAATTCTAATTACATCTTTGGACAGTGGAGCAATACCGTCGCGTTGCGTGATTTTAACTGGATTGCGTCCATGTAATGCTGCATGAAATAGGGTAACAAAACACTATCATCATGCACGTTTCCAATGATGATATTATTCGGCACTGAAACTAGTACCCTAGCAGGTAGGGTTATCTTATAAACGGAATCAGAATTTATTTCTCCATACCCAACGCCTGCATTAGCAAGGGCAGAATACCCCACGTTTTTATTCTCAAAACCTTTAGGAATAGAAACTATAGGCGGAAGAAGCGATGTGTGGCGAAGAGAAAGAGGAGGAGGAGGTCTCGAAGGAAGTAGTCTGGTGACATTGTATGTTACTCTTCGGGTGGCGTCTGAAGTTGATACTGCGAAGAGAAGTATGGAAATAAATTAATTTTTATATACCGCACCGTCGAAAATCATCTACACGGCTATCGCGAGCGGCAATAAAACTTATGGGTAACTTAGGAAGATTGTAGCCAAAATCTGAAATTTACAAGAAGCATTCTTTAAAATCTTATCTTCAATTTAACCAATAAAACTTAAAATAATCTTCACGGGCTGCCGAGATATGACTAAAAATGTCCAAGCGTGTTCCGGATGGAGTGTCCCTGTGCCGAGGGTTTCTGCTGAATACGGTTACAACAGTTGATAAACAGTTGCTGGCTGAAATGGATGACGCTCTTCGTGAGGATCTCTCGGAGGAGTCCGACCTCTGGACCATCACTTGTTCGGCTTATGATGCGGCGAGAGCTTTGGCCGATTGAAATCGAAGGGTACAGCCGAAGATAGATCGAAAGACCAAAAGGCGCTTGCATCAACTGAACAAGAAAATTGGCTGGGCTAGACAGAATGCGTCCCGTATTCAGTGTGTGATTGACTACATAACATCTGGTAATACTTTTACGGTAAAAATCCAAAAGTTCGCTCACGAACTGAGGATCTAACATCACACATTAAACAAGTCAAAGCTGCTTACGATCAAGCAGCACATTGTTGACAAAATACGGGTGTTACCTGACGCCAGAAGGAGAATGCAGAAGAGAGAGAAATGGGTCAGGGAGAATCAACAGTTTCTCGCTGACAAGTCGCGCCTCTTTCGCGATCCCCCTGTTTCTGTCAACAATCCGCCTACGTCCGAAGAGAGAGAGACTTTTTAGAGAGAAATTTACGAGGTTCAACACCCACTACATGAAGACACTGAGAATATTATGCGTTTCTAAGAGCTTTGCAACAACCTCATAACGCCTGAGGAACAATGTCCACCAATCACTGCTGAAGAGATGAAGAAAGTACTGAGGGTCACGAAGAACTTCTCCGCGGCCGGACCGAATAGTATCAAGAACTTCTGGTGGAAGAAGTTCACTTCTACACACCAACATCTAGCCCGCATCTTCACCTTATATTCAAAGTCAGAGAGGCCCATTCCGCAGTGACTGGTGTTAGGACGCACTGTACTCCTACCGAAGAAAGCCGACTTGTCCAAGCCAAGGAACTACAGGCCAATAACTTGTTTGAACCCGCTGTATAAGATCTTTACAGCTATCCTAAACGACAGGATTTTTCGGACAATTGGATCTGTGTGGAGAGAGATCTTCGAACAACGTGGATCGAAAAAGGGCATAGCAGGCTGTCGATAAAACCTGCTAATCGACAGAAGCGTCTGCAGAGACGCTGCAGCCTACAATCGCAATCTGTTGATGGCCTGGATTGATTACCAGAAAGCTTTCCATTCAACCTCTCATAGACTTATCATCTGTCTGTTGGAAAGTTTGAAGGTTCATCCACATATAGTGGGATACATAGAGAGATTGATGCCTCTTTCGAAAACCAGATTTACTATCTCATCTAGAAAACATCGCGTGACAACTAACAGCGTCACCCTCCAGGGGGGCGTCTTTCAGGGTGACACCATGAGCCCTCTTCTCTTTGGCATCACACTTTTGCCACTATCTCTCGCACTACGCAATTCTCGTGGATACCTCTCCGACGGATCTAATAATCTCAAGCATAAGGTGACTCATATATTTTATACGGATGACTTGAAGATCTTTGCTTCTAGGACACAGCATCTCAAGGATGCTCTACAGATCGTCGAAGGGTACACACGAGAAATTGGTATGAATTTTGGATTGGGCAAGTGTGCCAAGATTCATTTGAAACGAGGACGGCTTGCTAGCGTTAGCGATGACCCTAAACTCGTGGACGGAAGCGCTATTAGACACCTTTGCGCTGGAGAAACCTACCTATACCTAGGCGTGTGAGAGCCGCATTCAGGATATAACACCAGTGAAGGAGGCTCTCCGAAGCAGATATAAGCGTCTTCTTCGACAGATTTAGTCTTCCAATCTGTTCGCGTTGAACAAGATATCTGCAACTAACATGCTTACCGTCCCGGTTCTACTCTATTCATTTGGGGTGATCCCATGGACGAAGCACGACCTCACGACCCTCGATATCGCCACACGTAAGATCATGCATATGCGGAAGAGCTTGCATATTAACTCGTCCGTTCCGCATTTATACATTCCACGCCGTAAAGGCGGACGCAGACTCCTAAATATCCAGTGTCTTTATGACAGAATTATTTTGGGTACAGCTCACATCGTGGCAAGTGATCCTCTTCAGGAACTGTCAGGGACGACGAGATGATTGGCAAAGGAGCGTTCCTCTACAAAGCCGCGGAGCAGGCGGCCAAGACCCTTGGTCTGGATCTTAACATCAGAAGTGAGGAAAGTGCATTACTCCATCTAGATGCCTCACTTCTAAAAGCC